>JAIPRL010011722.1:0-13095 GCA_025469235.1 Pemphigus obesinymphae
TGATGTATTAATGTATTAAAAAAAAAAAAAAAAAAAAAAAAACCATTTCACATTGATATAATATCATATTATATATTATATCGATTATTTTTTACTCGTTATTAAATTTTATTATTATTATACTTTTTTTTTTTTTTTATTATTTTTTTTTTACCGACGTTATATTATTATACGATATCGTTTCCACATAAAATGCTCGCGAGCAAATTCCAACGCTCACATTGTTATAATATCAATATCAATATCAATATCAATATATATATATTACTAATATATTATGGCGTAAGAAATATTTTCCTCGAATACAAAAATAGTAAACACCGTTCGAAATCATGCACGGGGACGGAGGAATTTTTGTCAGGGGACAGATAATGATTTCGTATATTTCATTAAAAATTTAATTTCGACTAAAACGGATGAAACGCTTTCTAAATATATTCATATTCGTCGTTTATAAATTACACCGGTGTGTTACAATTTTTTTTGTATTCAATTTATTTGATATAAACGCTCGGATGGGCTCGACTACAGTGACGATAAAATATATACAATATATAATAACATTGTTCGAATAAAGATACAAGTACAATAGCTTTGTGTAGATTAAGTGCACGATGTTAATATAACTTACAAAATATAAAGAATATATAATTTTAGTGATTTGCATAGTATAGGCTGCTAAAAACAGTGCTTCAAGGAATACAAATCATTCGTGATAAACGAATGGAATTTTTTCAATTTATTGCACTCACTGGCTATTCGCGATCAATTAACGCCGTGAGACGTTCGATGAAAGGGGATTTCAAATGTGGGACAAGAACGTGAATGAAATAATTTAGGAACATGGAACTCTATAAACCGTAATAGGTATTGTTCTGAACGAGATTTGACACCGTTTACCAATTTAGATAGAAAGCAGACGTCTGTATATTTTCGTCTATTAACAAGGGAATCTAAGTTACGGGAACCCTGTATAGAATTAACAATATAATATAATTAAATTGAAAACATTTTTATCATAAAAAGAGTTAGCGTGACGCTGCTGTTCCTGTAACACACATGTGCTGCGAGTCTAGGACGACCTTTTATTATTTTTATTGCACACGAATAAACGCACGAATAATTTATTTTTGTGTTGAATTCTCGTCGTTTGTTCACATATTTTTCGTTTAATGGTAAATATTTGGGTATTTTTAAAATATTTAATAATATTCTCTACACATTTTTATTAGATCAATAAAAAACATTCATGTCGATAAACAGTTTATGTCGCTTTTTTAATTCTAATATTAAAATATCAATTTCAATTTTTCTAAAAAAAAAAAAAAAATCATAACTGTGTTTCTATCTTAAATACTTAAAAAAATAAAAACAAAAACTGAATTTTGAAACTAACAATGATTGCGGGCCGGATAAAAAAAAAATATTTTCCATTAAATAATATTATTTATTCAATTTATATGATAAGAAACAATATCATTGCCTTATGTATAATTTTTTATTAGCTGGTCTTCCAAAATACAAAATACCCAGTAATTTTAATTATATTTAAAATACATTTTTCAATGATAAAAATGTCAATATTTGCAATTCTGCTATTGTCCGATATGCCATATACGAATCTAAACATTTAGGTAACTATATTTTAAATATAGACTTTTAGTAAAGAAAGGAATTTATTTTTACCTAAATAATTTTTTATATCTTTATAAATAATCTATTAATAATAAATTATAAAAAAATCTTCATATATTTATTTGTGGTAGAAGAATTTTGGAGTAAAATAAATTTTTGATATCAAATTCATTAATTTTATAGAGATTATTTTTTAATTTGTATAGTAGATTTCTTACGAGAACGTTATGCATATAGGCAAATTTTAAATTAAAAAAAAAATTATCAAAAAAATAAAATCCAATCATTTAAAAATGTTCAAATATAATTTTTATAATAATTTTGTATCAATATCATTCTTGATCATGGCATGTTTACGATATTTATTAAATAACAATGATTACGCATTTTTCTTTTTTATCAGTTTCAGAATATCGTAAAAAGATGAAATAAAAATAAATTATATAGAAAAAAGTTAACAAACGCCTTATTTAGCCAATTTTTATATTTTTATTTTTACGCGTTTTATGAGTTTTAAAAAAATCTATTTATTTATTATTTTTTTTTAATAACCATACAGCTTGAAAAAAAATCAATATTTCAGAAAAATAGATAGGTAAAGCACTAAACAATATTAATAGTTGTAATTGAATTTTTATTTTATATTTATAACATGATTGTAAGTTGATAAAACTGAAAGATTCCAATATAAGTTTTTCATTTAAAATATGTAGGTACGATGTCCTCTGAAGTATTAAGAAAATAATATATTTTATAACGGAAATATTTTATAAATTAAGGGGGATATATCAAAATGCAAAAATAAAGTCGTGAAAGTTACCAATTTTTATTTTAGATATTATTATACCATACTTTGCTTATAACTTTATTCCAAATACATCAAATTATATGTATACAAATAAATATACATGTATTATAAAAAATAACGATATAAATATAAATAAAAATATTATATATTAAAAAAAAATTATTTAACATATAAAGAATATTTGCCGGAAGTATTCAAAAAAAAGGCATAAGCAATTAATAGTTTTGATTGTAAGTCATCGTCACATCAAATACGAAATTGTAGCTAATATATACACGTTACTATTATAGTCATCGTTTAATAATTTGTTTCTTATTTATTAGTATATTCTATATATTATATTATTGAATTTTCATATTGTTTTTTATTCCTTTTTTGCTTTTATTATTATGCATTTTTCCAGTATACTAAATAATTATGTTAATTTATACATTTTTAAATTCATAATATATGTAAATGACATTTTCGACAAGTTTTTGTTAATTTTGTATTGTTTCAAGCAATTTTTTATCATTATTAACGTCATCATTTTCCGAGCATTTCTCATGTTTATTATATACAGTAAAATTATTTATGAATATAATAAAATAACAAAGACTTAATGACAATTTTGAAAAGTACGATTTATTATGTGTGCATTTATTTAGAAATATTATTTGGATAATTATATTTATCAATTTTATGTTTATTAATTTGTTTACGTACAAATGGTTTTCTATATTTTATTTTAATGTTTATCTACATTTTATTTTATTTTCATTTACTAAAGTCGATCTCATATTCCTTCAAACTTCGAGTGGATAGAGCTTTCAAAATGTCAATTGATTAATATTTAAATAATTACCAACAATATTGGAATAATATAATGATGAAAAAATATTATATAATATACAATGTATCAATTATCGATTTGTAGCGAGAAACATATATAATTGTACCTATATATTATTATACAAATTTATTTTATTTTTGTAATTTAACAATAGAAAACATACGAATATGTTGGTTATAAAATTCAACATAGCTAAAAAAAACGTTTATTTTAAAATAGGGTATTAAATATATTTACATATTATTTTACAATATACCAGTATATTATAACCTGCGTTCTCGTAAGTTTTCATCAAAAAAGTTATTGTAGTGTGCATTTAAAAAAAAAACTTATTCTAATCGATTGTACGATATTTATTATATATATATATATATATATATATATTATACGATATTATAATATTATATTATTATTATATTATATCATATTATATTTTACTAACTTGTGTGCAACACCTACCGGGTGCCACTCCTTGTAACTATAATTCCTTAAAAAGGGAGACTATTTGTAAGTTTAACAACTTTTGAGTTCAAAACCTTGAATTTTTAACTCCATTTAAGTGTGTATTTGGTCGGACTTATCATTTTCGAATTTTTATATACGTGATTAAATGTTTGTACATTTAAACTGTTCTGGTGAAGGACAGTACCGTATTTCGAATCATAATATAGACACGTACGCGTATTATTCAGAACGAACGTTTCAATCAAATAGACCTATATATTAACTAAATGGACTGCGTTTTGGATCAAAAATACTCAGACAACATGTGATAAGCCAAAACGAGTATTGTGGAAGAAAGAATTATTCGACTTCGTTTATTCCATGGTTTTTGTAGTACCTACGTATCATGATAATACCAGAGGGCACAGATGATAAAAACTACCATTCGTATTAAAAACTGTCACATTATCAAATCAAATACTCATTTACAGTATTAATCGCTGTTATTGTATTATCATATATATGATATGTAACTATACGCATACACCATTTTAATAAATCAAATAGTCAAGCAATAGACAGAATAAGATCACATCTAACTAAGCTTGTTCACTTCAATCATCAATAAACTATTCCAGTTTAATCTATAACATTTGTATAACTTTTTTATCAATATACGAGGTACGTCCAGAAAGTAAGTTCCATTTTCTATTTTTATCGCGTTTGCTTTGTTATCTTAATTATGGCCATTACCAATTATTTCATTAACTTATTTGGAATATTTTAAAACCATTTCGAGTCTAGTTAGTGTACGTACGTTACGTGTCGAGTGTTTTAAAATGGATAAACGAATAGAAAATTCCGCCACATGTGAGTTACGATCTGCGATTTGTTTTTTAAATGCAAAGAATATCAAACCAGCTGATATTTATCGTCAAATTTGTGAAATTTATGGAGAAATTGTGATTCAATGGTAAGGAGATGGGTGCGACTTTTTAATGAAGGCCGCACAAATGTTCATGATGAAGAACGGACTGGGCGACCATCTTTGGTTAATGATGTTTTAGTGCATGGAATTGAGAAAAAATTCATGAAAACAGAAGATTCACCATAACATCACTATCAATACATTTCCCTCATATTTCTTGTTCTTTTCTTCATGAAATTGTGTCAATAAAACTGAATTTTCGAAAATTGTGCGATTTTTATTCATTTCATCATGGAATAAACCAGTACTACAAAAGAATTTCTTCCATAATACTCATTTTTGTTTATCACGTGTTGACCAAGTGTTCCAAAAGGCTGGGGTTGAGGAAGGCGCAGTCCATTTAGTTAATAGGTATATGGTTTCAATCGTAAGGGACAACTAGACACTCGTAGAAAAAGAAATGTTCAGTCGGGCATTAAAACGCGTCCAGGCAACCCGCGAATCCCCGACCTCCGCGTCCAAATACGTCGGGAAAAATCGCAAAAACCGATTTCGGGTGTTCGAGGTGATGGATATAAAAACAAATACCCAAGTTAAAATGTGAGTAATAAAACTATTTGCAGGTGAGATGGACTGAAAATAAAGTTAAGTTTTCCAAAAGAAAAAGCATGATTCGAAAACTGAAACAGCACTATTAATAGTTTATGTAGTGTTACGAGGTAAGCGTATAAAACAATTTTATAATATAATATGTATTTTGATAAATCACCTTATTAGTTATTTGTTTTATGTATCGGTAAGGGAACTTCAAATGACGGGAACACTGTTCGTCTCTTTTTCGGAAATTGTGAAAATAGTGCTGATATTACGGGCATCCATCGAGGTCTCATGAAACACGATTTGGAAATATTTTGTCCGCTTTGTCAATTGGTCAAGAGGTTAATGTACCAGAATCCAAAAAATATACCTACCCCAAAATTATTTACTTCACTGTATCCTTGGTTCTACATGCCTAGTATAGTGTACATACGTAAAATAATGATACACGGAGCTGATGTCATAAATGCACCACTTCTCCACTTTAGGTAAAATGACATAAAACCTGTATTATTTATTTCAAACGTTTATAATAAATGTTATAATTATTATTTATTAATAAAAGCCAGTGTTCCGAGGAAGCAGCGGAAGCGAATAATAAAAAATATAAGAAAAAAAAAAAAACAAATACACGAGCTGATAGACGATGTAATGTCGTTACTGATTCTATTGTGACACAGAAACCGACAAAGAAGACGAAGAATAATCTTGCGGAGAATAATCGGAAAGTGTCCAGTGTCCCAAAGGTTCTGATGAATAAATAAAAAAAACAATGGTATTTCAATCGTATAGATTAAAATTAATATATTTAAATCGGATTTTTGTATAAATTCTCTTCTTCTTCTTCTCTTTCGCCTTCTCTCCCAACTATTTGGGGTCGGCCACTCTGGTCCTACACTTCCACTTATCTCTATCTCTCGCATCTTCTTCACTTACTCCTACCTTCCTCATATCACTCGCTATCACATCCCCCATCTCTTTTTTAGTCTTCCTCACCCCCTCTTACCAACAACATGTATTTCCCTTACTAATCTTACTGCCTCTCTCATTTTGTCTGCTATCGAAGCTACCCATATACTACCTCTGATATACTCATTCCTTATTTTATCCTCTCTAGTAACTCCACTCATCCACCTTAACATTCTCATCTCAGCGACACTCATTCTCTGTTCTATCTTTCTATCTACTACCCAACATTCCGTTCCATACATCATTGCGGGTCTCACCACTGCCTTATAAAATTGACCTTTTAACCTAATAGGGATTCTTTTATCACACAGAATACCTGACGTTTCTCTCCACTTCGTCCATCCACACTTAATCCTGTGTTTCATATCCTCTTCGAAACCTTCATCTTTCTGTACAACGGACTCTAAATACTTGAACCTCTCCACTTCTCCCACCACATCCCCACTTAACTTTATTTCTAGCCTTACCCTATGTTTCCTTTCACCAAAATCATACTCTATATATTCTGTTTTACTACTACTAATCCTTAGTCCTTCACTTTCCAAAGCTTCTCTCCACTCTTCATGTCTACCATTCACTTCCTAAGGACTTTTTCCTATCAGTGCTATATCATCTGCCAACAAAATGCACCATGGTACCTCCTCCTGTATATCCTTTGTTATTTCATCCATTACCAGGGAAAATAAGTAATGACTCAAAGTTGAACCCTGATGTACCACCACTTCGACCCTAAAATCCTCAAATTCTCCACACAGACTTTTCACTCTTGTACTCGTCCCTTCGTACATATCTTCAATTATGTTCACATACACCTTTGGTAATCCTTTCTTCATTAATGCCCATTGCCAACTTTAAGATCTCCCTAGGAACCCTATCATAAGCCTTCTCTAGATCAATAAATACCATACACAATTTATTTTTTCTTTCTCTGTACTTCTCTACAATCTGTCTCACACAAAATATTGCCTCCATTGTTGACCTCCCATGCATAAACCCAAACTAATTTCTAGTAACAGTTGTCTCACCCCTTACCCTTTTATCTATTATCTTTTCCCAAATCTTCATACTGTGGCTCATAAGTTTTATCCCTCTATAATTTCCACAGTCCTGTACATCTCCTTTACCCTTAAATATTGGTACTATAAACTCTTCCTCCACGTTTCTGGAATTTTTCCTTCTACTAGTTACTAGTCTACCTTATTAAAGAACTTTGGCAGAAAAGAACTTTTGTTAATTAAATAATAAAATCATCGAAATTCTGAAATCAATTTAAGGACTTTACGAATGCGCAATGTAAAAACCGAGTATAAAAATAAACTAATTGCTCACAAAAAAAAAAAAAACAAAATGATTTAATGAGAAAATAATTTTGTGCCGCTAAATATCCTTTTTGGAACGCTGTGCGACGGCGCGAAATACGCTTGAACGATACGGGACCGACGACTTTAGATAGACGACCCTATAGGGTTAACACAGAGGGTATACGGTGTGCGCCTAAACTTTGACGAAAACGGAAAAGAAAATTTCCATGCGGCCGCCGGTACAGACAACTATCCGTGCAATTAAATAAAAATCGTAAAGTTTTCTCTTCCACAAAAAACCGTCTATTCGGTGTTAGCATAATGTTATTTAATAAATGATAATACATTATTTATTATCATTTTGTATTATTTTATACCATATTATATATTATTATTCGTTGTAAAATATAAGACTGAATGACATTAATTGCGAATGCGTTTTAAGTGTATCATCGTGAATTATCGTCGATTATCGGAAAATTTCCGAATAGATTATAGTAATTCCGGTTAAAATTCGAACATTTTCATTTTAACCCCACTTAGACTAATTGAAAATCGTCGGAAAAGACGGTGCTAACAGACAATGTCGAATAGACGTGTTATTATATTATTATTATGTTCGTTATTTTGGTAATTGTCAGCTGAAGAACGATTTGTTTCCATTCTGGAGTTGTTCCTGCATTTCTATTGACAATATTAATTTTAATTTCATATCCGTCGACAGTTGTTTGAAACGGTCGATCGTAATTAATTTTGTCAATGGATAAATCGTCTAGTTCTTTAATGAATGGACTAAACATTTTATTACGAATTGCAAAATATTAGAATGTTTAATATTGTAAATAAAGTATAAAACTCATAAGGAAAGAATTAAATTAATCAATGGTGTTTGATGTTCAAGGGATTTTATGGTACACAAAACCCATAGGTTTAGTTTCCGTTCTAGATTTTTTAGTATGTTTTCCTTTAAAATTATATTAATTTTGTATTTTTTCGAAATCCCTTAAAACGTATGAACAGTTTATTTATTTTAAATATTATAAAATATTGTCAATAACTTTTATTGTTTAGACATTCAATTATGAATTGCGAAAAAATTAGACCTTTAAAAGATTTTGTAAATATTCTATTACCATTTTTAACGTAGTAAACATACCCCCGTGTCGTCTAAAAAATTGATTGCTAACGTCATTAAAAGGAAACAACATTCTGGAAACTGTATTATTTTAACCCCCTAATGAAGCAGCTAATTCTAAACATTTCGGAATAGATTTTCTGTGTATTTTTGTCACGGATTTTGGGCAATCGCCGAATAAATTATAGCAGGTATATCTAAATAAAAATCGTATCTTCAAACATTTTGTTACGTAAAATGCAGTCCAAGAGATTGGTCGGTAATGGGCACCCATAAGGTTGGTTTCATTAAGTGATTTATTTAATCTTTTTCAAGACGTGGTGTTGTATTAATTTTAGGTTCTGAGCGTGAATATTATAACGTAAATTCTGAAAATTGGTATTCTGGTATTGGTTTTACTCTGATGGTTTTTGGACACGTAGGTATAGATGGAATGGACTAAAGTTTTGAGGTAAATAGTTTCCTGGTAGAAAATTCATACCAGTTGGTACATTTTTTAATTTTGTTGTAGTGTTGTTAATTTGATGGAAAACTGCTGATATTGACCGAGTAGAAGATATCACTATAATATTAACTCCAAAAATATGTCTAATTGATAATAATTGATTGTTTGGTACGCATATATGTCGGTGACAGAATCAGGTCCTGTGCAGTGTTTTATTTTTTATTTTTAATACTATTTTATATATGTATATATATTTAATATATAATTAAAATATATGTAATTAAATGTATTTAATTAATATACATATATTATATACTAGTTTTAAAAAAGAAGATGTACATTATATTGTTTGGTGCGTGACAACTGCTATTTACATTCGTTTTTCAAAAACGTTTAAAATATTTTTAAAAAATTTAGATTATTTAAAATAGTTATGTTATAATCTCAATACATCGACGTTATTGAAAGATAATAGAAACTACTCTACTGCTGTATTTACGTACTGACACAGTTGATTCAAACGTTTTTGAATACATTTTGTGTATATTGTCATTGTACTCTTACTGAATTAAATATAGTATAGGTACACCCCGGTTAAAAATCTAAGGTATTAGTTTTAACTATAATCAAGAAGTTAAAATATTGTAATTTTTCTTCGTTTAATGCATTTTTCCAATTGTATTATACACCTAAGCGGTGTCCAGTTTAATAGAATGTTTTGTACATTGTGACCACATCAAAAGTTTCTGTTCGGTAATATCGTGACGTTTTTTTTTCAAAAACTGATTCTTTATTAAATGTTTTAAAATACAGTTTTATGATATTTATTTTTAAAATTTTCAATTATAATTCAACATTTTTATCATATCGATATTATCAATAGGTAGTGTGTAAATAAGACTGTTTCATAAATATATAACAAGTTAGTTCGAAAAACGTTATGTTAAAATTTTTTGACTCTAGAGTTACAAACATATTTATTTATAGTTTAATTTCAATACATTTTAATATTTTACTATTACTTTGATTGAATAATTATTTAAAAAAAAATTTTAACACATTTATCAAAATAATACATTTTTAGATTGTTTTATTTTTATAAAATTGGTAATTTCAAGTTAAAGTACTCTAAAATATTTTATGACTATTAATTATACAAAAATCTTAAGAAATAAAATGTTTAGATTTTGCATCTTAATATTCAGAATCGAATATACAAAATTAAAAAATGTATAAATTCAAAAAATTTAATGCTCTTATAAAAAAAAAAGTAAATATATATAATAATAAAATAATAATATGCGCTAAGAGTATTAAAAAAAAATATAATAGTGACAACTAGTTTCGAATTATAATATTTTTCGAATAAACACTCGGTACATAATCACTTTTTATAAAATTAAAATATACTAATTTTACTCGTATATATACATATTTTTATATTTTATAATATACATTTTTTTACATAAATATTCAGAAAATTTTGGTTATCAGTAAATCATTATACATATAATGTTAATTAGTTTAATTTCAAAATATAGCCCATAAAAATATAATATATGGATATTAAAAAGTACTTTTACAAAAATGTGTGATATATCTAGATCTTTTTGTACCAATATTTTTAAGTATATAACATATAAAAACGACAAAACTATGAATATTCCCTAAAAATTAAAAAATATATATCAAGTTAAAATCTTTATATTATTGAAAATGCTAAAAAATTATTCATCAATTTTTGAATTCTAGACTGTTTTTCAATGTTGTTCTTTTACCGTTCTTCTTCTATTACTGCGAAGTATACGTATGATTGTTTTCAAATATTTTTTAAAATTTAAAATTATTTTCATATAGATCAAAAAGACGAACCAAATCCCTATTTCCACACCCCCTTGAACATGAATTTGACTGACAGTAATATTACAGCTATTTACATTAAACCGACTCAAAATTTGTTTGTACCTTAGGAAACAACGATTATAATTATCTGTGTTATCTTCAACAACGCGTTGATTGAATGTACTTCACGCAGTCCTACGAGTGATGTGCTGACACTTCCTACTGTCCGGATATTTCTCAGATGTATTGGATAATAAATTAATTTTCTGATTTGTATTTAGATAATATACCGACATTGTATTGTTTTAAAGTGCATATTATTTTATTTTAATTATTTACGAATAGAAATTATAATCGAAGTATGAATTGGCAAATGAAACTGTATTTTTTCGCGGTATTAAAATTGTATGCACAATAATCATATAAAGTATTCGTTTTACATAAAAAAAAAAAAAACACCCGTTGAAAGCATTTAAATACTATACTGTCCAAACACATTTATATTTGTACTCTTGTCCGTTATTCCATCGGTTTTGTCTATGTTTTTGTCCGTTTCGTGAAATTTTTTTCCGTGTTTTCTACCGCACATTATTTTGGTTTTGAATATTATTGTAATTTTAAGTCCGACAACAGGGTATATATATATATATACATGGAAATTCAAATGCAATTTTCCGAAATATTTATGTACAAAAAAAAAAATAAAAATGTTTATTTAACGATTCGTCTGTTTCGCGCGTTCCGGCCGGAACAGCAAACGAACCGTGTCGAGTTAAATCAACCGAATCACTGTGGCCGGCCCGATGTTTGCAGCCAACGGGCTCGAAATAACTGTTTGTAAACAATGTACGTATTAATGGGTATGTATGTATACGATGCCCCGCACAAATTCTAGAACGAATTATCGCGTTTTATCCAATAGACCAATCTAAATTGAAGGGCTTGGGTGGCAACAACCGGACAACTCCATGTTCGGTTATTTTACAGGAGAGACTAAAAACTGTTCAAATAATTCAAAAACGTTCAGTTCCCATTATATCGGTATAATGATATGATACTTAATATGATAATAAATAATATTAAATAATAATAATAAGATCAAATTTATGTTTTCAACTTTAAAAATTATGTTGCTAAAGTTGATGACTACATGCAGTTGTTTCCGGGAGTTCTCTCCGGAGTTGTTCGTTCGTTGCCCTCAAATTCAAAATCAGACAACTCCAATTTTACCAATAACTCTTCGAAAAATTATCGGATTTATCCGTTTGTCGTACCCATTTTTAAAGAATTGTTTTCTTCAATGGTGGGCATTAACTAGTTATAAAGTTAAAGTTAAGTTAAAAAGTTAATTTTTGTTTAACTTTTAACTCAACTAGTTAATTAGTTTGTTTATTAACTAATTAACTTAACTAGATTAAATTATCATTGGCTTAACTTAACTTTTAATCGTTAATTTTTATAATCATTTATTTAAGTTAACACGTAATAGACAAGAAATTGTATCATAGTACCTACAAACTTCTAACTAGTACCTAATATAAAAAAAAGTAAATAGTGAAAATTTTATTCTTAAATATTTGAATAATTTAAAAAAAGTCTTGAAATTTAAGACACAAATGTTAAATGAAAAAAAAAATTAACTTATTTTTAACTGAGTTAAGTTAAAATTTTTCAATGTTAATTTTTAACTTAATCAGTTAAATTTATTTTTGGTTAACTCTTAACTTTTAACTGAAGGCATTTAAACTAACTTAACTTAACTTAACTAAGTTAATTTTTTCCATTAACTTGCCCACCTTTGGTTTTCTTTGTGTTTCGCAAATAACCTGATTTTGAAAAAAAAAAATAAAAATGGAGTTGTCCGGTTGTTGCCGCAAGCCCTTCAATTTTAGACGCGGTAAAATATTCCAGGGTTCAGTAATTATCGGATAATAAGGTTAATTATAAAAATTATCGATAATATTGATAATTATCAAGATAATTTTGATAATTATAAAGATTTTTTTTTATCAGTTTATACCTTGATTTATATTTTATAATATAGCAATAAAATAAGTTTACATTGATTTATAAAATAAAAATACCATTTTATTCATTGTCAAAACTAAAATTAAAAATACCTAATACTTATAAACTTAAAATTAATTAAAAACTAAATA
>JAIPRL010011723.1:0-13095 GCA_025469235.1 Pemphigus obesinymphae
ATATCTAAAAAAGTTTGTGAAAAAGTTGATGCCTATGGCGATCAAATTGAATGCCAATCTATCGAAGAAATTTTGAGTTTAAGACTCGATAATGAAAAATTACAATATCAAGCATTGATTATTAGGTGATAAAATTATTATTTATTACAGGGTTGTAAAAAAAAGAATTTTTTTTAAAAAGAACAAAAAAAAAAATACGTTTTAAACATTTAATTAATTACGTTCTTGTGTTAACATTTCCTGGTATTTTATTTCTAATGTAAATTTTTCCTGCGTTTTATATACCTTAATAATACATAGTCAAGCTGTTAATTAAAATACCTCGCATTAAACGTTCAGTAAACAATTCTAATAAATTTAATTTTCGATAACTGTAGTAAAAGTTGTTTTATTTATTTTATTTTGTCTATTTCAATTCATGTTGATATTAATTTTTATTTGTGTATTTCAGGGAAAGAATTTTAGGAAAAAATAATCCTTATTTAATGGAATCAATAATAAATCTTGGTCATTCTTATATGGATTCTTACAATTTTACACCGTGTCTTAAACTTTGGAGTTATGCAATGAATATAAGGAAAATAAATCAATTTAACATCTATGAGGATCTTATAAGGTTTTCAAAAGTAAATATGATCATTTATCATCGATAGTAAATTGTAAATATCATAAAACACTGACGTAGCTTCTCGCTTCTATGGGATTATTATTCTATAGTCCCCACCCACATTACCTGTGTATTATAGTCTTAATATTATAATGTTTATAGTTGGTATATAAATTTAAACTGATAAAAAAGGATATTAAATGCTGGTTAGCTTATTATAAAGTAGAAATAATTCTAAAACTATTAAAAATAACTTCTAGATATAACAATAGATTTTTAGTCATGAATAAAAATTATATCCCATTATAATCGTAATATAAGAGTGGATTATCCACTATTTTACTATATTTTATTGTATAATTGTATATAAATTATATGTTTCTAGTTATTGGTAAAACTATATTTTATGATTTTGTATATTTTATATTCATATTTTTTTTCAGGTGTTTTTATTAATGCTTATAAGATCTATTACAATTTCATTAACAGATTTAAAATATGTGTTAGAGGCAGCACTCTATGAATTAAAAATGAATACACCTGTATTCCATAAAAGTTACGCAAATAATATGGAAGAACTAGACGAAGAGGTATACTTTTAAATAAAATAATAAATGCATAAAATCACTTTCGAGTTTAAATAGTAATTAAAATTTATAACTTCTCTAGTTTGCTATATAATCTAAATGATTAGAAATGTCATTATATTAAATATTATTATTTTGTTTCAATAGAGCCTAATTAGACAGAATTTATTAACAACACTTAATTTAGTTGTTATAACTAGCATAGTCTTAGAAATACATAATACTGCAAATGACCCACTAGTAGGAGATGTGAAAAAAATTATTGAGAAAATAAACAGACTTAATCGAAGAACATCGAACAACCAAACATTACTTCATTTATGTCTTGACAATGATGTGTTCCATATTTCAACAGTAGATTTACATAGGTAAGCATTTTGTATATTTCCTTTAATAAAAATTGGCTAAGACCAATTTTTTGTTTAAAATTATTTGATTTAGATTTTAAACAGATCGGGAAATCATTGATTTAGCAATGATGTATATTTTTTTATTTTTTTTTTTTGAGTAGAAGGTATTTTATATTTAAGAATCTTTTAAATTACAAATTTTTTCTGGGGAATAATATATATATTTATATGTTAACGTCTACAATAAACGTCTAATACATTATCTCCAAAAACATTTAATATATTTTAGTTTATTAAAAAATTGTATCATATAAATACACTTTGAAAATAAATATATTAACTTCTTGAAAATTTATTGGTAGTCTTTCTATCCTGTCTGGAGGATGAGTGACACACTTATTTTACTTTTAATATTTCAATAATATATTGCAATTAATAAATACAAAGTCAGCGATAAACAAAACAACCCATATTGCAAACACACACACACACACGCACATATATATATTTATTTCCATGTTTAAAAAAAATTTGACCTCATATTTTAGGAATTATTATGGATTACTTACAAAAAAATTTCTTATTGAGAGAAGAAAAAAAAACGTAAATATTAATGTCATTCTTAAATTCATAAAAATAATCCCATTACAATAGAAATGAATAAACTTAAAATTACAATATGCATCTAATAATAATAACCCATTATAGAAGAGAACCCAGAAATAAATTCATACCCATTATATGAAAAAAAAAAAATTACATCTTATAATTTATTGTTATACAATAATACAATATACTTATCAAAATACCTCATTTAATTGGTTACAATACACATATTGTATGATTTCACATAAAATAACGTATACTTATATCATATCTATTTTAATGATAATTAGGTAAATTTTACAAGTAATAAAAAATATAATGTCTATAGTACTAATGCTAGTTAATATGGATTTTACTGAATTTTTATTTATTTATATACAAATATTTATTTTTATTTTATCATTTAGTCTATTAGTTATTTTATATAATATAAGTTTATATTTTATTATGAATTATTTTATGTTTTAAAATACGGTTTTATTCTTTGTGCATGAATTGTGTCTATAACATCTTTATCATTGACTATTAATGCTATTTTGTGATTAATCTCGGATAAATTTTCAATCATTTTATAAGGTCCTTTATATTTATGAGCAAGTTCTGGGAAGTAATTAACGTTATTATGGGATTTATCAAAATAATTTTTTTGTTTATTTTGTTCGTTTTCTATTAATTTTGGAATTTCATCTTTAATATTTTGTAATTGTTTAATATATTCCATCCCGTTAAAGTTAAAATCGTCTGGCTAAATTTTATTATTGATTGGTTTTATAGCCTTAGTTCCAAACATAAGATAATATGAAGAAAATCCTAACCTAGTATATGGATGCGTATTGAATGTAAATATTACCAATTTGTAATTCAACTCCCAATTATTATTTTAATCATTGTTAACATAGTGTATTACATTATTACAAATTATCTTATTCATTAAGTCGGACATTCCATTGCTCTGTAGGTGGTATGCAATAGAAATAATTTGGTTATACCTAGCTTTTCAGAAATGTGCTCTACATCTTTATTTTTGAAATGAGTCTCTCTATTAATATAATTAATAAATTTAGTAATACGGAAAGACAGATTTGTCATAATTTTATAAAATTGATAAAATCGACTAATTCAGTAGTTAAAAAAATTTTCCAACCTCATTTTAGTTGGTGCTATTGGATGCCTCCGAAAGATGACTCTTTCCCTCGGAATCCTCCTGTCTAAAATGCCGACAACCCCTCTAAAGACACATCTGTTATTACAAAGACTGAAAATCCATCTTTGAAATGTAAAAAGACCATATTTCTGTTCACTGTTATCATTATGACTATTTCTATATCGGGAATATGATCTATCTCTATATTCTTTGTCGTAATCTCTGTATTAAATTCACGGTTTCTATTATTTGTTTTCCTGTATATGATTATTATCCTGTATGTATTATCTCTATAGTTACGTGTGTTAATATTATTATCAAATTTAGATTCAAAATTTACACTTTTAGTGTTGTATTTATCAGTCATACTTAAAAGTTTTATTTCGTAAGATAGATTGTCAACATCATTTTGTAATTTTGTAATTTTTCTGTCCTTTTCTTTTACATTATTTCCAATTAAGGTTATATGTTTATTTACTAACTCATTATATTCATGAAATCCGGAGTTCCTACTGTTCATCCTAAACTGCACGAGTTCAAATTTCTTTAAATTGTCTTTTAGTTTACTTAATATACTATTACCTTTCATTGAAATAGCATTTAAAATATTTTCTTTTAATCCTTTCAAAATGTATACACAAATTTCTTCTTCCATCATTTTTAAATTCAAATGTCTGCATAAATTTTCTATATCATTCACAAAACTTTTGGTTGACTCTAAATCCTCCTGTCTAATATTTTCCAACTTAGTTTTTAAAATAGTATCTGACCCAATTGGTTGAAATTCGTCTAAAAACTGAGTGTCAATTTTCTTCCAAATCCAACTATCCTTTCTATTTTCTACACTACCCAAAAACATGTTCGCCGTATCCTTCAAGAAAAATGATAAAAATTTCACTTTATCTATAGCATCGCAACCATTAGTCTTTTCCACCTTTCAATATCTGACGGTGGCAAAATTTTTTCGTATATGTGTTCCTGACTAACGTTAATTTTATTAGGTTGTATAAATTTAAAAATATTATTATATAGTCCATCTTTAATTTCTTCAAGATTATTATAATATAAACTATTACTATTGTCTAGGATATCTTTAACATCTTGGTTTATTTTAGATAAATTAGAATCTAATGAATCAAAAATCTGTTGGTTTTTGTTTAAATTGCCCGAAAATTTTTTAAATTGATATTAATATCTTAATCAGAGCTAGATTTACCTAAACCTAATTTTTTTTCAATTTTATCTGTATGAATTTCATTTTCTATTAATTTTTTTATAAATTTATTAATTTTTTCGTCGTCTAAACTGTCATTAATATCGTTTTTTTTTTAGAATTTCTCTGTAATACCTAACTAATTTGGGTCCTAATTCATTATTTACATTTCCTGAAATATTTAGTTTTTTTAATATGCAGAAGTTAATAAGTTGGTTTTTTTTAATCTGTAAATCTCAGTTAATTTATTAATAGAATTTAAAACTAAATAAATAAATAAAAAATAAAATTTAATAGGGTAAAACTAAGAAAATGTCTTCCCCAAAATAAAAATAAAATCATTTACACACACACACACACATATATATATATTTCTGCGTGATCGTAGCAGGAAAGTAGGACAACTGAATGTAAGTGTATAAATAAAATTAAATACACGTATTTAATAATATATACTGTGTCCTACACCAAAATATTTAAACCAATACTACCTTTAAAGAAATAATATAATTATGCTGAACACCCAACAAAACTTTTTGATCTCTGGGTCATGGATTCCGAGTCCCGTTGACAACAATTTGTGAAATGAATTTCAATTTAAAAAAATGAATTTAATTAAATTAAAACACATTTTAACAAATTTAGAGAATGGAATACTTTAATGGGGATTAAAATTATTTTTAAAAATAATGTCTGATTAAAAAAGTTATTGCATTTAAGTTTTTGCTTTTGTTTTCTTAAATACTCTTGTAAGAAGGGTGTTTCTCATATTATTTAGAAACAGTAATTTGTTACGTGTAGAATATTTGTTATTTATTTTAGTGATTAGTAAAATATTACTACCCTAAATATCCCGAGGAAGGTTTGGAACAATTATCGATTTAAAATATTCAAATTATCCATGCGATAAAATTAATCAAAAATAATGTTAAATGTAAAAAAAAAATTATATATTAAATATATTATTATAAAAAAAATAACACAGAATTAATAATCAATTAAAAACCATAACAATATTGAGTTAGAACAAAAGAGTACTATCCACAACACTTTTTTGTACTCACAAATAATTAATTGGTACATTGTAGAACTTTTTTGTTCTCGATCGTAATCACAGAATATAATTTTGTGATATAAAATATTGTTAAAGTGAAACTAATAGACTATAATAATTATAAAACATATTTCATTAAATAAATCTTGTTTGTCCGTAAATTTTACTGTATTAGTGATATCCTGTGATATACATACAATTGTTTTGTTCTAACAAAATTGTGTATTCTATCACATAGAATATTTCGGATTGTCTATTATCTATGAAAATAAAAAAGTTCAATCGACATGTACAAAAACTAACAAATGTAGAAATTTTTATTATATAGAACTATTTAGTTTTTCATATATTTGTTAATATATGTCGTAAGACTACCAAAAGAAGCTTAAAAGATAGACCATTCGTATAGTATACAAACTATTG
This sequence comes from Pemphigus obesinymphae, assembly GCA_025469235.1. Taxonomy (NCBI): domain Eukaryota; kingdom Metazoa; phylum Arthropoda; class Insecta; order Hemiptera; family Aphididae; genus Pemphigus; species Pemphigus obesinymphae. The sequence continues at coordinate 5,985 of JAIPRL010011723.1, forward strand.
AAAAAAACAATTTTGAAAAATTCAGAAATAGAACTTTTTTGTTCTTACGCTACGATATATTTGGAATATATCTTATATATTTATAAATCATATTTATGGGTGGGAAATGGAAATATAAATTAAAACCATAGACAAGGTTGGGTATACGTATTAGCTAGTATAATATAATATATGTTATGTATTAACGTGATTAGAAATTATAATAAATAATATTATTAACTATAATTAAAAGTAATTTTTGTATAATACAGATATACGTGTGGAAATTGGTTCCCTCGATACTAGGATAGTATGCTGTATTTTCAAACAAAACAATATTTTAAATTAGCAAACAGGGAATGCAGTTATTAATCGATGTATTTGAAAAATTATCAATATAAATAATAATACTATAAATATCTAATAAAAATTACCATACCAATAAATAATAATATTACACGCTTTCATAACAATTGTCTATTATTTAATTATGTCCAAAAATTGTGTAACCACAAAAAAATCCTCATTGTGTAAAATATATTTCTATCTTCTTTTTTACCTTCTCTCCCAACTATTTGGGGTCGATCAAATGTAAAAAATGTAAAATATATTTCTATTATTGAGTAATAAATAAATAATAAGTAATAAAATAGGTGGTAGGTAACAATGATAACTATATTTTTTTTCGATTTATAACAATTTTTCATAATAGTTGATAGTTTTCTTTTATGATTATAAGATTAATGTTAAAATTACAAAAATGTTCTTAACTCAAAACTCCAATTCTACTTCTCTAAAAATAATATTGTTTATAAAAAATAACAAAAATCATTGTAAATCTTAAATATTTATATTAAATAAATTATCTCTAAATTTTTCGAATGGATTTAAATATAGAATTTTTATAATCACGTATGTCTTTTTCTGTAAATTATCTTTTTAAAATTTAATGCTGGTGAAAATTACTATTGTCGAAAAATGATTGTTGGGAATTGTCTTTATGATGAATTGTCTTGATGGTGAATTGCCCTATTGGTGAATGTACATTGACAAAATATACGTTGGATTGAATACTTTGGCAAATTGTCAAGTCCACAAAATTACATAGTAATTATTATATTAATACATTACAAATATATAATTGTAGAATTTTTTTTAAATCTTTTTAGAAACAAATAACTAGATCTTAAAACTTCATACAGTGAAAAGACTTAATATTATTTATCATGCATATCTATTACCACAGTTCTATCATTAATGTGATATAAAAAATGTCTTATTAAAAATAAAAGTTGTTAAATAAATGTACATTCCAAAATAAATTAATTTTTATAATAATATTATCAATTATATTATTTTTATTATAATAATAAATATAATATAATATTATTATTATTATTATTATTATATTGTATATGGCAGTGAGACGTATTTAATTTGTTAATAGTTATTACATAACTAATACGTTATTTCACTAATTCTAATTTAAAAATTGTATTACAGTTTGCTATTATATTGTGGAATGAGATTATTAATTTTTTGTGGAGCAGATGTAAACGCAATTGACAATGATAAAAACACACCACTTCATTATGTCGGAAAATTCATAACAGATTAGTGAGTGCTTGCATTATTTTAAATAACATATATATAATATATATTTTGAATTTATTTATAAATCTATAATTTATTTTATTTATTAATTTTTTATAATTTTAAGTCCTCAATACACTGATTTTATGAAAAGAGTGGTAATTTTATTATTGAATGATGGTGCACACGCAGATGTTGTTAACATATATGGAATATGTCCTTATACAGGATATTTAAAGAGTAATGATTTAATATTTTATAAATTGTCTGAAATTTGTTTTTTATGTTTTCTATAACTATTGTTTTTTTTTTTAGACGTTTATAATATAACAAAAAATATGCCAAGAAGTTTGAAGTGTCTAGCTGCCATGGCGGTCAAAAACAAAATACCAAAAGAATTTTGCCACGATATATTACCTAAAAAATTAGAAGAATTTGTTGATATGCATGGCTAACAAATTTAGCTTCATATATAATATCGTTTTAATGTTTTGCTATTTATTTAGAATATTATATTACATAGAATATTAACTCTTAAACTCTAACTACTGGTGTCAAGTCTGTCAGACTGTATTACCTATTTATTTACGGTTAATATAAATATTAATATATTTCCCCAATTGTACCTTTTAATAATTTAGGATAGGTTTTTAATTTACATTATATTATTATGTTATTATCTATTATCTAGACTATTAGTCTAAGAACTAAAATTCATTGATTATAAAGAAGTTTTGATTTAAATATATACCTCATTTTAATATGAGATAAATTTGACACCATTGAGAAATTATAAATATTTTATAAAACAAGTGTGTAATTTTATAAATGAATTATTTTTCAAAAAATGTAATGATAATTTAATCTTTAAAATATATCTAGTTGAAACATTTTGTACTAAAACCAATTATCACATTATTATTTATTATTGTTTACTATATTTAATTATAAATTGCCATAACTATTATTATTTGAATATAAAAACGTAAAATAAAAATTTGGTTTAAATTGGCATTAACAAACTATAAAGTTATGTTTGATATATTTTTGTATAGCTTATTATAATTAGGGCCCCAATGATGATGATATTTTACGGGTTTATAGTAAAACAATTCAATATCATCAATATTTTTAAAAATATTTTTTATATCCAGTTATTAATTTAATTTTTATATAAACTATTAAAATTGGAATGAACTTATATGGACAATTATTTAATGAGTTATGATGTATCGAAATATTTTAATTAATATTAATGTATCTATCTATAATAGAATGTTAAGTATGTTTTCCTGAAAAATTTTAAACAGCTGAGATAAAACCTTTTTTGCTACATTCTTTCAATAACATACAAATGTAATTAACTAATTAATAATGGGTAACTTATATGTAAATAACTTCCTGGGTAACTTCAGGTGCATCATCCGTGTATAATAGTATAAACAATTCAAGAAAAAAGGTAATGGTTTATATCAACATTTTTCTTTTGGAAAAGGATTATACTTGAATGGAAAAAGTTTTTGGGGAAAAATCTCTAATTGATAAGATACCTGATAGAGCTCTTACAACTGAAGACATTATAAATTACGTTGCAAAGTTAAAAATTAATCGTACGGAGTGTTTTCACGTGATGATATACCAAAAAATCAGTATGATGTTGAATGTGCGATAGTAAACTTGGATACATCATCAGATAAGGTGAGTCATTGGCTAGCATATTATAAACATTAAGACATGGTTATCTACTTTGATAGATTTGGTGATCTTGCACCTCCGATTGAAATTAAAAATATCTTAAAGGGTATTATATTTTATATAATTATACAAATTATCAAAATTATAATACATTTATGCCTTGAATTTTTACAATGTATGTATCAATCACTTTAACTTTAGTTCAAATCATAGTTATTTGCATATTATTTCCCATCAATAAATACGAATAAAAATTCTGAAATAGCAATGCTACATTTACAGACGTATAATACTTTTCTGAATATAAATGAGACGAATAACCGAATGAGAATGTATATATTAAATGAGGATGGAAAAAGTTTTCGAAATGTGATCTTTTCATCTCAAAATCGAAAATGTAGTACAAAAAGTAGGTATTGAATTTGACATGTGGGTTAATGGATATGATTTTAGATATTATATTAAATATAATGAGAGAATAGATTTTAATATTGAAAACAGTTTAGTATCGGTATTAGGATATTGTAAACAACATTATTTTAGTTCACACAGTAGAATTCACCGGTCAGAGAGAGAGAGCAGTTAATATAAACTATATTAATTCTATAAAAGTAAAATGTGATATAGCATAATATTCATTCAGTAACAGTAATATTTCTTATTCAATTTATGAACTTTTTCCTAGCGGAAGAATAAGAACAAAAGTGGTTAAAACACCAGCAAAATTAATTTATTACAAGTTGAACACAGCAAATATCCACTCAATAAAATATATCAGTTGACCTGTTGTTTTACATATTAGAAACTGTGAATCTTAAAATGCATTTGAAATTTAGTAATAATACGAATATAAAGATCTCACCACCGAGTAAATTAAGTAGTAATAAAAAGTATTTTCATCCTTGAAAATCAGATTAAATTTGTAAATTAACAGCTAAAAGAAATAAATTCTGAAGAACTCAATTAATAATATATTAATTAATTAAATTAATGAAAAATGCCTGAGAGTGATATTTTAGATTTCTAATTTTTCAGTGGATTCAAAAATAACTAAAATTGAATACATAGGCATGTCCAGACTTTTTCGCAAGTTTTTTTTTATTTATTTCCTCTTATAACTAAGTAATTGGTTGTTTAATTCAAAGTACTAAATGCTGGTCATAGAAAAACGAAAGATAATGTTATGAGTATCTATATTATATTATAATTAAAAATACATTATTTGTATTGAATTTTTTTGTTTGATATAATACTAATTACAATTTAATACTGGGATTATTACTTTTGCCGTTTAATATAAAACAAATGTCAACATATAAGTACTGGTACACGTACACTAAAATCAAATTTAAAATCTTAGGAACTTCACAATATTCTAGTCTAGGTTTTGTTGGAGTAGGTACATAATCACGTTAAATTATTTAACTACATCATCATAAACAATATGGTTTGTCATTTGTTGTTCTATGAACAAAAACATTAGTACCTAACTCAAGTCATTGTCACAATGGATATTTAAAAAATGCATGAACAGCTAGATACATAAATGGTCGTGAAAAGTAATAACATTATAAAAATGCACAAAAAAATTTCTATAATAATTAGGAAATTAATAAAGTTATTAATCGTTTTAGAAATTATATTTGTTCATTTATCAATAGGTACCTACTAAAAACGTTGTTCAAATATAGATCTTTGGTTGGCTTAAGTTTTAAAATATTACAAATTTAAAATATATGATATATCGTTTCTTGATTAAAACATTAATTTAAACCATTTATTAAATAATCTAAAATTACATAAATACAGAAACTCTTACTTTGTTTACTTTAGTTTCTACAAATTATTATTATTTTAATTAAATTAATATAATTAATAAAATAAATTATAATTATTATTTCACATCATTCTGTATACAATGTTTGAAATATTACTATATACTTCTTAGAATAATGTATAATCTAATCATAACTTTTTTTTTTTTCCGTTTTTCACCAACAACGATATGGGATCTGTTTACCATTACTTCCCCGGAATCTAATCATAACTGAGATATATTTGATTTCAATAATTGTATCAGACTTATAGAAGTTAAAAGATGAATATAGATAATCAGTTTGAAGACATTAGTTGACTTTAATAGTGAGTAGTAAAATATGATAAAACATGTTTAAAGCAAAACTAAAATAAAATGTTTCTAATTGGAGAAGCAAAACTTTAAATTTAGCTCCATTGCCTGACATTTTAGTGGAGTTACATATTTTTTTAATTACAATTATTATGGAAGAACAGTTCTTTTTTACTGTAGCTACAGATTCAAATCTACAAGCTCGGCTTTTAGTTGAAACAGATTTCAATGTTTGATATGTATTTATTTGGCCACTTTTTCTAAAGTCGTACGACAAATACCTTCCATAAAGGAATGTATATAATGGCTCGTCAATCAACTATTATATTTTGAACCGTGGCCTCAGAACTCGTAACTCAGAACTTTACAATCACCAACAATTTTTTGATAATAGATAAAGAAAAAGATTTAAATTGTAAAATAGGTATAATATTACATTAAAAATTTTTATGTTTACCTATATATTTATATATTATTATAGTACAACAGTTAAATTTGAAAAATGCAATAACTTTGTTCTATTCAATATTTAAAGGTTTTTCAATTAGTTTTATGAACTTCAAATAAAAATAAAATACTTATTTTAAAAATATTTTTAAATTTAATAGGTTCATACTAACTTGTGTACAATTTATATAAATAAATAAAAATATAAATTCACAAAAATTTAAGTTTATAAAAATAAAAGTAGAGGGCAACTTACTTTAAGAAATATGCATGGGTTTACTATAAATGTATACCAAATATAAAAAATGTAGCATTACATTTTTCTTTACTATGCTACTTACAGTCATTTATTGTTTTAAAATTTTGAAAAGTTTGTGAAATTTGGATCATTTTTTTCACGTATTGATATTTCAATAGGTACCTTAACCGAAAAAAAGTATGGCTAAAATATCTGTTTAAATAGCTGTCCTACATCATAATTATATGTTGGAAGAGTGACACCCATATAACGTGGTTAAAGTAACCATATAGGTATATTTAAATTATTATGGTTATTTTAACCACATATTTAGTTGTTTTACTAATAATAAAAAAGTTATTTTAACTATATTTCAATATTTTATTATATTGTAGTCAAATATTAAATATTATTATGATTATTTTACTACAAAATAAATTATTTTTTGTGAAGTAAAGTTAGAAGGCATTTATTAATATGTACTAATTGGTTTAGGTAGATAATAAGTAAGTACCTATGAAACTTCATGGGTTAAATACTCGAAATATAAAATGTATAAACATTTATTTTCATATTAGATGTAATTTTATTTTAAATTGCGAAAATATTTTAATTAAAAATTAAAAAATAATGATAAAAATACAGTATAATTTCTAAATATTTTAATAGGTATAATACATACATTTTAATTTTCATTTTATGCTTGTGACTAATATACTACCTATCATTTAAAATTTTAAAGTATATCTAAAACACCAATTATAATATTTTATAGAAGTAAAATATATTAATGTTATTAAATATATTTAAATACCTACCTACTTTTTCTTGAAGCACGTAATTTTTTAAAACTTATTTAATATTAACCATACCTACTTCATTCACGACCTCCTCTACCATCAGTTGGTGATTCCGTTCTTGATCTTGGTTTCACCCTTACTCAGACACTTTGTCCTGGCAAACATATAGAGACTCAGTGCTGTAAAGCACTTAAACTTCTTGGTTTCATTTTTCGGATATCCCGTGAATTT
>JAIPRL010011724.1:0-13094 GCA_025469235.1 Pemphigus obesinymphae
GATGGACAAAGTGGAGAGAAGCGTCAGGTATTCTGTGTGATAAAAGAATCCCTATTAGGTTAAAAGGTAAATTTTATAAGGCAGTGGTGAGACCTGCAATGATGTATGGAACGGAATGTTGGGCAGTTGGTAGAAAGATAGAACAGAGAATGAGTGTAGCTGAGATGAGAATGTTAAGGTGGATGAGTGGGGTTACTAGAGAGGATAAAATAAGGAATGAGTATATCAGAGTTAGTATAGGGGTAGCTTCGATAGTAGACAAAATGATAGAGAATAGATTAAGATGGTTCGGGCATGTATTAAGGAGGGATGCGACTGAGGCAGTAAGATTAGTAAGGGAAATGCATGTTGTTGGGAAAAGGGGGAGGGGAAGACCGAAAAAGAAATGGGGGATGTAATGGCGAGTGATATGAGGAAGGTGGGAGTAAGTGAAGAAGATGCGGAAGATAGAGTTAAATGGAAGTGTAGGACCAGGGTGGCCGACCCCAAATAATTGGGAGAGAAGGCGAAGGAGAAGAAGAAGATACATATTTTTTACATTTAGTCTTATTCCCAGTATACAATTATTTTTAAAGAGTTCAAATTTTCAAAATAGTATCAAATTATAAAAAGTGGCACAGATTTGTTTTTGCTGTGCTACTCATTAATACAACTAAGACTAAAGAGCATTAATAATAATTATATATATTAGAGATGCCAGATTGAATTTTTAAAATATGAGCTATTTTAATTAGATTTAATAAATTCGAATAAGAATCTTGTTTTTCACCTTCACCATCTCTCCCAATAATTTTGGCGTCGGCCACCCTAGTCCTACACTTCCACTTAACTCTATCTCCCGCATCTTCACTTCCACCTTTCTCATATCACTTGATATTACATCCCCCCAACATTTCAGTCTTTCTCTCCACCTCTTACCATCAATATACATTTCCTTTACCAATCTTACTGCCTCAATCTCCTCCCTCCTTAATACATGCTCGAACCGTCTTAATCTATTCAACTATCAAAGCTACTCCTACACACTTGTATACTCATTCCTTATTTTGTCCTCTCTAGTCACTTCACTTATCTTCCTTAACATTCTCATCTCTACGATACTCATTCTCTGTTCCATCTTCCTATCTACTACCCAACATTCTGTTCCATACATCATTGCAGGTCTCACCACTGTCTTATAAAATTTACTTTTTAATCTAATAGGGATTATTTTGTCGCACAAAATACCTGATGATTCTCTCCACTTCATCCCTTCACACTTAATCCTGTGTTTCATATCCTCTTTGAAACCCCCATCTTTCTGTACAACAGGCCCTAAATACTTGAACCTCTCAACCATTCCCAATACATTCCCACTCAACTTTATTTCTAGTCATTCCCTATTCCCTCTGTGTAACCTCTTATTTAACTCATTATATTTCCCTAATTTAGCTTTGCTCACTGCACTTGCATTTTTAGAGCACTGTTATAACTTATGAAATGCTTACTATAGAAAATATTAATAAATGCGTATTTGGTCTGTTATATATATATATATATATATATAGATATATATATATATATAATTATACTTACTTTAAATATTTTTATGAGTCTATTTTAATACCTATAAATATTAAACATAATATCATGAAGATTTAATATTATAATGCCTAATAATATATAAAAAAAAAACTTGATCCTGAATATTATACAAATAATAAAATTTCAATTAGTTATACCTTACTAATACATTATAATTTACAACTTTGTATTATTACTCTATTAATTAATTAACTCTATTAAATCTATTATTTATCTGTATTGTATTATCAAATATGCATGATGTGAAAAATTGAATTTTTTTTGTGTAGGAACCTACTTTATTTTAATCTCTTTTCAGAAATATTCTTCTCAAATTAGGACAACATGAGTGAAAAAAACTCTAAAATCATGATGAAAAATTTAGAAACTGATGTTTTTTCTAATACCAACACATCTTTATTATGTTCAGTAAAGGAAGAAGTTCCTACATTTCAGGAAAATGATTATAACAACTTGCCATTTCATAACAAAAAGCAAGCTAAAAATAAATATTATATTATCGCATATGATATAAAATCATATAGGTATTAAAATAATATGTAAATATTAATTTATTTCAGTTCCACGAAACAAACTTCGACGATGCACATGCAAAAACCTATAGGAAAAAAACGTTTTTCGTGTACCATTTGCTTAAAGTCCTTTACCAGGAATAATAATTTGAAGAAACATATGCATATACATGAGCGAACGACACCTTCATTATGTACTATATGTCAAAAATCATTTACCTATCATGGTGTTTTGAAGAATCACATGCGAACACACACGGAAAAGAAAATTTTCTCATGTACCGTTTGTACAAAATCGTTTACCAAGAGTTGTTACTTGACAAGTCACATGAAAACGCATACACGAGAGAAATCTTACCCATGTAATGTTTGTTTTAAATTGTTTTCCTGGAGTTGTGGTTTGAAAAGTCACATGCTAATACATACGGGAGTGAAACGTTTTTCTTGTACTATCTGTGCAAAGTTTTTTACTTGGAATAATGAATTGACTTTTCACATGCGAATGCATACAGGAGAAAAACCTTATGCATGCACAATTTGTTCAAAATCGTTTACTCAGAGTGTTGGTTTGAAATATCACATGCGAACTCATACAGGCGAAAAACCTTTTTCGTGTACTCTATGTTCAAAGTTATTTTTCAAGAATTGTGATTTAACAAATCACATGCTAAGGCATACAGGGGAGAAATGTTTTAGTTGTGCTCATTGTTCAAAATTTTTTTTCACAAAACAAATTTTGAAAAATCACATGCAAACGCATAAAAAAGAAAAACCTTTTTCATGTGCTTATTGCTCAAAATTATTTTCCACGAAATATGTTTTGAAGAGACACATGCAAATTCATATGAGAAAGAAAATGTTAACTTGTACTGTTTGTTCAAAAAGCACAGAATCATTGAACAAAATTGGCTCTTTGTAGTTACTATATGATTTATTTATCAAACATTTTAACTTTATAACATGTAGTATTGTAAAAAATATAACTATCTCAATAACATATTTTCAGATTTTTATTTAATAATAGTAATAATCTTGTGTTATACTAATATAACTACCATAATAGCTAAAATCAAATGCAGAGTGTTTTTCAGCGCAGCAGAACAAGTTTCTCTATTATTTATAGTTTTTACTTCTATTCATAATTCGATAAAAAAATCTTCACTGTTAATAGCATCAACTATTTTTTGACAAATTGCAGTCTTTCTATTTTAATTTACTATGATGGTACATTGAAAAAACAATAAAATGTATAATGCATCTCCATTTATCAAAATATAATTTAGTTATTTTGTTGTAATTCATACAATATGAATACTTTATATAATTATTTCTTAAAATGTTAGTACTCGAAGAATTTCCATAACATCATATCGGCTGGTAAAATTATATCCATGTATGAATATGCAATAAATTATTTTATATTATAATATTTATAACATGTATGTCAATATTGTATAAATTTGTGAATTTGTATACATAAATAAATTATTATTAATAATAAATATATTTGGCCGGGAGAGAGGGCAAAGGAGAATAAAAAGTATAGATACATAAATATATAATTAAATTGATTATTATAAATACAAAAAATTTATTTTTGGGTGTAAAAATAATTTTAAAGCTGGTAACCAAAACTAACTAAAAATGTAAATAATTTTCAAAACCAAAATTTTTAAACAAGTCAATAATGTTTTTTTTTTCAAAATAATATAAAACTACATGTGAAATTAAAAATATAAATCCACCACTGTAAATCCACTTTTCTTTTAAAAAAGTATACATCCATATATAAAGTCCATATCAAAATACTTTTATTTATTTATTTTTTATTGCATATTAATGTTTTTTTTTTGAAGAGGTTGTCATTGTTAATAATATTATAATAATAATATAGGTAAATTCAAAAATATTATAGTATTTTATGTAGATCATTTATATTATTGAATAACTTATACAATATTTTATTTACAGCACACTGTACATAATATGACAATTAAATTAGCAAAATAAAACTATAGGTATGGTGAAATTTCAAAGGAACTCTGAATTATATTGATTAATATTTGGTTATAATTTAAGCGTTCTGGGTTACTTTACGGAAAAATTGTTAAGGGTGACGCTTTTTAACCACCGGTAGAGATAAGGAAACTGAGTCCCTCTCACTTTAACCACTGATTCATAATAATACAAATATTGACAATATATTATGTACCTAGGTACCTAATTTTTTTTTTCTATAGTATTCTATATCTTTAAAAAACAATTTATTATTATATCGTAATAACTTGAAAAAAATGAAAGTTTCTATCATTTAATATTATATATAATTTTATTTTTAATATAATTTTAATTATATTTTTTTTTCTGTTCGTTTAAACTACATAGGTATAATAGTAGATACATATTATGATATCCTGTGGCAAGTTCACATTTTTTTTCTCGGATATTTGTAGATTTCTATCTGGAACAATACCTAGTTTTATAAAAAACAGAGAATGATGAGTCCGACCGATTGATTCACATATTCACCATATTTTTTTTTATAAAATTTTGTATCATCGGGCTTCCGTTCGACCGAGACGTTCGTTCCGAATAATAAGTGTGTATAGGTACCTATGTTATGCGTTAATATGCAATATGTAAACGAAATCTTAATACCTACATTTTCTTAAGGTTGCAACTTGTATTATTAAATATTTAATATTATATGTATTATATATTTTCTGTTCGTTTAAACTACGTAGATATAATCCTACCGTGTACAAATTTTAATTGGTACCTACCCCGTGACAATTTCGTATTTTTTATTTTCGGACATATGTTGGTTTCCATCTGGGGACAATAGTTTTATAAAACATCAAGAACGGTAAATCTTTTTTTGGTGCCATAGGGACAGAGTTCAGTTGGCTCCCCTTCCAAAAATAATACAAAGCCGGACATTCGTGCAATATGTGATCTACCACACGACAAACATCTATCATAATATTACTTTGTGATCTATATCATATAGGTACTATATTTTAACTACCGGGTATGCCTTATGGCTAAATATCTTTATCTTAAGATATTTAGCCATCATTTTAATTATATAGGTAGTTAACATATACATACTATATAAAACGGTTGTTACATAAAGTTATTATTAAATTGCCTGTTAATAAATCATTAAAATGTTTATAAAATAAAGTACCTAGTATCTAGGTATATAATATTAATTTAAAATTTTACTTAACACAAAAACTTAAAATAGGTAGTATAATTCTAATTTTTTTAATTTAACCATACTCTTTACCTTAGTTAATATCCTTTAAAAAATCGATAAAAACAAAATCATCAGGTTTGTGTCGGTATTGATTTGTACCCGGCTTCAATTAAATAACCATGTAACATTTGGCGATTTCACCCATGCATTTATCTCAAGATTTTTATTTTTTTTTTTTGTCGCGACAACGGTTGAACCAGTAAAACTAACTAACTCGAGTATTTGAGGAACAGTTAAATTTGAATTACAATGCCCGTTTAAACTGGTGTATGTGAAAATGTGTTTGTTTGTCAAACACATTGAAATATCTGCCTCCCCCCTTTTTTACGCACTTTATACTAAGTACTGATTTTACGTATTTTGGGTGAACCTAATCTTTTTTTATTCTTTTTAGGTACATCTTTGTATCGCTGACTACTACACTTAATGTAATTACGTAAATTGTTAGTATTATTCACTAATTCATACTTTTGTAAAAGAATCCAAAATAGAACTATTATTTAATATTATTTAGTGCAAATTTTTTATTCCTACACTGTACTAAATATACTAAATAGGGAAAACAATATTCAAGGGCATAGGATGCTGTAGTTCAGCCAGTTCGCCCCTAGATACAGGGCAAACATAGAAAATGAATGCAATATGTATAATATCATTACTATTTATGGATATTAAACAAATTTATATAGTTCTTGTATTTTATTGTTATTTTAATCATTTTCCAATGTATAATCATGATAACCATTTACTATATACTAATTATTAAATTGAATTTTATAAATGAAAGTAGACCTACATATTTATTTCTATCTATACAGTATGAAATCTTGAGATAACTCAGGGAGGGTTAAGCCTTTCTAAACTCTCCTATGTATGCTTATGTGAATAATACTATAGGTTATAATATGATTATAATAATATAGTAATTTTAACTAAAAATAATTGACTACAATTTTTTGGTTATTTAACTATGAACAGAGCTATCCCTATATGTAGCTCCAATTTTTAGTTACATCAACTTTCAAACCAGTTAATTTAACTTTACTGTTTTTTTACGTGATAATTATTATAACTTCTTAAACTAATTACCTAAACAAATTTTGATAACAATGTGATACCTACCGTAACAATCATATTTAAAATATTAAAATTATGAAAATTCCCATTTACCCATGCACTGTCTTTACTTTTGATTAATATGATCTACCTATCTTATAATAAAATAATAGGTAGGTACTTTCTGATATACATATTATAGGACATACATCTATCGGTATTACCTATATTGTCTGTATATTGTAAGTGCACATAATATGTAATAATATAATTGATGATTAATATGATAATAATATTTTAAAGACACGTGAAGATAGTACCTATACAAATTATAAATATGTATGTGCCTATAAAATTTTGATATGACTATATAGTCTACAAAGTACAAGTACTTCCGAGAACCCATAGACTTTCCAGTTGACTGTATAAACAAAATTTTTGACAATTTCAATTTAAATTATTGATATTATAACCTAAGTTGTTTGCATTCAGTGATCCAGTGCTCAATTTGCTCAAGTTTATTTACAGTGTTCAGTGCGTTATATAGTTTAGGCAATTAAAATTGATGAAATAAATATGGGTGAATCAAATTAGGTACCTGTATACCTATTTTTTTACGATAATAATCGAAAAAATGTTACATTATTGATAGGTACATTATACATTATGTAATATATTATTTATAATAATATTTTAAAGACATAGGTACGTCATACATACCCGTACATTATTATACTATAGTGTGTACAAAATATTAAATAGTACCTAGGCATTTATTTATTTTTATATGAATGTGAAAACTTTTTTTTAAATTTATTTATAAATTATAAATATGTGTAGGTATGTATGTAAATAATAATGTATTTTACATTATATATAAATATATCGTTTTGTTTAAGTAACGTACTATTTCCCGCTATACCTTGCCGTTCCCGTCCCGCTACAAGTGTGTGGGGACCTATACTCGTGTACAGCAGCTGAGGTAGGCGATTTCTTTGCATTGCAGTGGTGGGTGAAGTTAAAACGTTTTTCGATATTATTGAAGGGTGCCTTCACACTACATCGTGTGGTCCAATTATTGGTGTTGTCCAAAACGTTATCCGGGTAACCTGGTGGTTAATGTCAGGTCATGGTAATCTTTCCAAATAATAATATTTAAAATAATTATAATTTCTAATAGTTTAACTACAAATTATAGTACATGCACGACACGTCTACACACTAGCCAAGGGCCGTATCTATTTAGATTCGGAGGGGGTCCAAAATATATTTTATAATTTTAGTAGGTACCTACATATTGAATTTATGTTTCGTCAACCATTTATCGGATTTATGAATTTTGAAAACAGATTTGAATTTATCAACAAATTAACTAGTAATCGAAATTTTTCAATATTTTAATATTTGGTGTACTAATATTTAATGATTTTCAATTTAATAAAACGGTTTTAAGGAATTAATATTAAAAAGTTAAAAAATCTTCGTCTGGAGTTTTCCAACCAGCAGTTTTCTTAATATTTTTTACGCTTTTATATTTACGGTCTATGCGAATAACTCAATTAACGGTGGACAAAAATATGTTTTTATCTTTGTATATAACTTTTCATAGAGAAACGCCTTAAAAATTACATTTAACTATAGGTATATATATACATTTTTTCAATAAAATTATAATTAGGTACTACCTACTTATTTTTACCAAGTTCAAAAGTTATTGATTTAAAAAAAAAAAATTTTACAATACCTATTATCTTTGTTGATACTTTTTATAACTGTATCAATGTTTTTCCGCAAACTTACCTATATCTATTATTTCACCTATTTGATTGCTATGACCAGTTTTACTGTTTCATTTAAATCACAATTTACGTAGGTAAGCATATGTTTTTTTAAAGTGTTGTGGTTGATTAATCGATCGTTTATGATTAAAAATATTGATATTAATGCTAAAATGCACTATCTTACATAAGTACAAAATATATCAAATATTGAAAACATTTCAGTGGGGGTCTGTACCCCATGGACTCCCTCTCAAATACGGTCTTGACACTAGCAAGTACCTACTCGAACATCGATAAATAGGTATTTGGGTATTTGAGCAAAGGGAATGTGAATTATGACCATTGTATTTGCATTACCCTGATAACAATACACATAGGTACCAAAAATTGTAACCACACATAGGCAAAGTTAAATATTTTTCAACTCTACTGTGTCTGTAACACGATCGATTAAAAATGCAATCACTGATTAGTCAATCAAATTGTTGAATTATTAACATTTCATGTTAAATGATGAACGACATGATGTATTTTTGTAAAGGCACCGTTAGTCATTAAACTCTATATGACATCATATATGTTATCTATATATCTATATATCTATATGTTATCATATAATTCAATGCCGTTAGTATGTATATGTCTTTATTTAGGTAGATAGGTATTTTCCGTAAGGTGTATTTATATATTTATATCACAAACACACAAGTAGATTTTTCCAAGACACAAACGTACTTCGTAGTGTTTTATTATTATCATTTAAAATTTGTTTAAAATAAGCCAATTTCTAAGTAGATATGTCTTCAGGATCTACTAAACATGAAGAACTTTCAAAAATAGTGACGGATTCTCAAATAATACAAATTAAGTGAGTTTTTTTTTAATGATAAATATATAAATCACCTACGTACTTAGGTACCTACCTACTTCAATAAAAATTCACGGATCTCGCGTTTCGGGCAACATAGTTACACATTGGAAATGTGATAGGAAACTATTAGTCACCTGAATAATAACATAATATTATACATTCGGTTAGCTTAACTACCTATTACCAATCATGTATATTTAATTTAATAGCGATTTGATACTTTGATTTGTGAAATAACGAACATTATCGTCGTCCAAAGATGAATCATCTTGGGAGCAACGTTTAGCCAATTTCGAGTTCCACCATGTCGTTTGCTGTGCTATGGCCAATCTATGCAAAATTAATAAGATGGTCGCATAGCATCAAATTTGATACAGTCAATTGTCGAAAATCCAGATTGTATTATTTTAAATCCATAGATTCACATATAAACCTACGTCAGCACAACTAAATCATTCCATTTTGATGAACAAGCAGTACAGTTTGACAGCCAATGAAAAAAGCACGTTTTGCAGATTAAATTTGTTATAGGTAATTGGTAATATGGCTCATCTATCATATACAATCACATACATTATAGCAATCGTCCAGTAATTTGTCACTAAAGGAATTCTGAGAACCAGTATTTCAATATTTTAGTTTAAGTGATACTTAAACATATTTTGGTATTAGTTGACACTCACTTAGAAATTATTCACTTACTACTTTGGTTTAGTTAACGCTATTGGTTACTTATTTATCAAATTTTTGATCTTTTAATTGTTATATTACACTATTTAGTATTTACCTATAGGTATTAGGAGGTAGGTATCTTTCTATCTATCAATATTCTATTAATAGGTAATAAGTGATTTAATTATCAAAAAAATTATCATTATTAAGTAAAACGATATTATAATATAAAATTATAAAAAAAATAGAATATGTGTAGATAGACTTTTATAAATTCAAACACAAAATAGTTTCATCAGATACAAAAATAAAATACAATTATAAAAGTAGATTACAATCATGCAGATGACCAAAATTCTGATAAATCCTATACTATTATATCTGGGATTTTACTCCAGATATTACTCAACATTACTTTTGAAATATTCATCAATGCATTTTACACGCATCAATCAATAGGTGTATTTTTTTTATAAAATAATATAAATAGTACCTATAATAAAATAATTTGTACGTTGGAGAAAAAGTGAGGTAGGTGTAATAGAGAGTGATATTTATTTAAGATAACTGGCACATTTTTAATCAATAATATAAAAATATAAAATGAATGAGTTAAAATTATTACAACATTTTGATTTGTGTATTGTAAATAATGAATGTATAAATAACTATAATAGAAAAAAAAAAAATTATAATCTATAAAATAGTCAAAATTTAATAATTTGATATAAAAATCATGTTGAATATCATGAAATTGAAAGAATGTGTAATTTATAATAGTAATTTACTCAAACAGTAAATTACAAAGAAATCAAAGTTTAAGTAATTCAGAACTTATATACCTAGGTATACATATTAAAAAATAACATAATTTGAAATTATATTTTAAAATAGATAATTTAGATATGTGATACCTATATAAAAATTATTGTAGACCCTTAAAATAATATTTAATACTAATAAGAGAATAATTAAATAATTTACAATGCTGTAGGTACCTGTCTAAAATAGTTGTATAAAATATTTCAATATAATTTAAAAAATTAGAATCAAATTATTCACTGATTTTTCTTTAAATTATATTTATTTATAATCATTTTTATTTTGTAGGTATTGAGATATAATTTTATATTTTCAAGTATAGAAATATTGATCGGCCGACGTGAGCAATACATCTGTATTTCCAAAATTTTAATAACCCCTACAAATTTAAAAATGTAATGGTCACCAAGGACGCAGATGAACTGGACGGGTTATACAATTAAACTGTCTATATTGGAAATTATCTTATCTTACAAATACTATTTTATGTACTGTAAATTTATTTACATTTAAATAATAATATTAAAATACATAAGGTATTTATAATAAAAAAAAAAAACAATTTTGGTGGAGGAATGATCAAACTATTGGATGTATTTTGGTTGGAGGAATAGCTAGAGCCAAAGTTAAGTACATAACTATAGAATACCATTTAAAGGTGTTTCAAACATTTAAAACAGACATAATGTGCATATTAGCCACATTTCGAACTTAAGTTGTAACATAGATACATACTACCTACATAATATTAATTCCCTACCTCCAACACAAGCCATGATTTTAAGGAGGTAGGCGAATCAAAATGAATGTATAATGTATATTTGTAAAATAGATAAAAATTATACAAAGTGTGATCAAAAAATACCCAGACTGCGATAATAATATTTATATCAATAAAGAAAAAAAAAACGGAGTAAAAATAAAAATAAATATTATGAATTTCAAACAAAAATTCTGATACTCATTAGAAGTTACTTTATTGAATAACATCTGGATTTTGCTATCTTAATTGATATAAATATTAATAATGCAGTCCAGGTATGTTTTGATCTTGTATATATTATAACATATTTTGATGTAGGTTTCCATTCATTATGTATTTGTAATATAATGAATATATAATTTTGTTTTAAGAAAAAAAGAAGTTGTTGGCATTATGAAACGTAAAACTACTAAAAATCAAAAGGAGAACATGGAAGATTGTGATTGCCTTAGAAATTTATGCCCAGGATGCTTTTTTCCCTGTGAAAATTGTAATTCTACAAAATGTGGATATGAATGTCGGTTAGTTAAAACAGAAAAATACAATTTAAAATAAATTGTACTTTATTTAAAATAGTATATGTATTTATTATATAATTAATATATTTTTTTCCAGAGTTGGCAGAAATTGGACCTATGAGAAACTGGTATTAGAAATACCAAAGTGAATATAATTACTTTTTTGTTTGTTAATAATATGAAAAATATTTGTAACGAAAACTATAATTATAATTTATTTATAGTTGCAGAAATTATCTATGGACTATATTTATATTATTCATCATTATATACCCATGATAATGTAAACAGCTAGATAAAATAACTAATTTCCTTGTAAACCAATATCAAATCTATAAACAATGTTTTTCCCTGCAAATGTTACAACTGCAAATAACCTAAACATTTCAAAAAAAGTAACAATTAAAGATTGTATAATATCATTGCTCAAATTTGCATAAAGTATCATTTTAAGTTTTAAATAATTATAAATTATCTTTAGTCTTTACATATTGTAATATGGTTTATATTTACTTATGCTTATTATTATTTCACTATTATTTGATACATGCTTTTTTTAGTTGAAAAATAAAAATTCTATCATCTTTTCTATAGGGGAAAAATAAAATATTGAATTTTTTCCTCAATGCCCTTTGTAAATACATCAGTTTTAAAAGATTTTTTGATCAGTGTTAGAACAATTTAAAATCAAACAATTGAAAAATATTTATATAAATTTTAAAATAGTCTTATGTCTAACATGTTTATATCGTATTTTAATATTGAATAGACATCTGTAAAGACCAAAAATTCTGAAAAATTAAGGGTACATACAATATTAATATTTTAATTCTGAAAATATATTAAGCTTCTGTAGGTTCTTTACTAAAGAATTTTGGAAACTAAATTTTTATATTTTTACTAAATACTTTAAGAGAACGTAGACATGCACAACATAGTAATATTGAGTTTTAAGTTTTTTACAAGTGTATGAATAACATGGTAATTCAATGATGAATATTTTGCTTAAAATTTAATTTATTGAAAATATAATTCTTACATGTCATAGATTATGTTATCTTTATTAATTATAATAATAGGTTATCTTAGACAATTTCAAGGAAACTAAGAATTGAAAATATTTATATCTTCTTCTTCTCCTTCGCCTTCACTCCCAACTATTTGGGGTCGGCCACCCTGGTCCTACACTTCCACTTAACTCTATCTCCCGCATCTTCTTCACTTACTCCCACCTTCCTCATATCACTCGCCAT
>JAIPRL010011725.1:0-13090 GCA_025469235.1 Pemphigus obesinymphae
TGCGTTGTTGTTATATCACAATCGCAGTTTGATAACGTTTGTTTACCGATTGTGCCTACATTGCATATGGCGTCGGCTTCACTGATAATAAGAAGACGGCTATCTAGTATTATTATATATCTATGGGCCGTACAGAACCGATAACTGATAAGCCATAATGTGTGTTATATAATGCGCTCTGTGTACTATGTCAAACTACGGATAGCCGTCCAAAGATAACGGAGCGACCCGAATTTTCGTCAGTCGTAACACTCCTATTCTCTCCGCGAATTTAGTATAGGTGTACGTCGTTTCTTAAACTTTTGTAGAACTCGCGCAATATAACGTATTCGAAATGTACCTACACACCCGTCGTATAGTAATAATTTGAATATTTTGATCGAATCGGACCAGGACACACGGACGTGCGCACAGTCTGTATTCGGACTGGATGGGCCGAGAAGTGTGATGAGAAAAGTCGAGTTAACGTTATAGGAATATCGCATTACCTGCTCCCCCCCCTCCCCCTCATAATCGGTATATATTTATATATATATATATATATATACGACCACGACAAAAATTGCGTTGTCGGTTTTTCCAATCGCGCGTCGTGTATATTATATAATAACGCCGCACAGCCCTGAATGCAATTCCCGTAAATCGATTTCGACGGAGTTTTATTTTTTTGTCTTACACCACTATATATACAATAATAATAATAATAACAACAACAATATATAAGAATTGCAGTGTAATGCGTTTATATGTGGATGTGTATTGCGTATATACCTATATATATACGATATCGTATATATATATATATATATACGAACCGACCGAACGACCATTTCTCTCTTTTTTACGAACTGCAATAAAAAAGTATACGGATGATGAAAAAAAAAAACAAAATTAAAAATTAAAGCTTCGCGACCGAATAGAATCGAACTCTTCTCGGGTCTTTTAAATGCAAAGGTTTTCAAAAGTTTAACTCCGCAGACGACGGGCGATATGGTAATTTCGGGCGACCTAATCTCTCGAGATTTTCGTATTTCCCCATATAATGTGATATAATGATAATGTAATATGCGAATTTACATATTTCCATATTATACTGCCGCGTTATCATTAAACCGCGGTCACGTGCGAAACACCAAAAATGTGCACGACTGTTACAAAATATGTGCCGCGGCATTCGAGTGTGCGTCGGGTATAATCATTCGGATATACGCCTATACCTACCGGTAAAGTAAACGTAAAAATATTGCGATATTTTCTCCGTGATGTTCGACCGTATCGAGGGGACAAAAAAAAAAAAAAAAAAAAAATGTACCGGACTTAAAACATCCGCGCGGTCGACAAACATAAAATATCAATTAAGAGAAATTTCAATTACAAAACATAAAAACATATAGGTATACAACGCACGTATTATAATGGAATTTATAGTGTATATACGCACGCGTATAATGTACCTACTATAAGGGACATCACGAGAATGAATATTTACACGATGTAGTGTACACATTTTAAATTGTTATAAATTACACGGGGCTTGTTAAAAATAAAAATAAAAATAAATTCCCGAAAAATTGCACTAATCGCTTTATTATGAAAATTTCATGACGTTAAGCAGTAAAATACTATGGTAAATTTAACGGATATTCGAACGGTTATCGAATTATACGGGGAAAACGGCGGCAGTGTAGATTTCTCAACATTTTGGAGATGGGGGCTACGGAAATAGGGCAAGTGTCAGGACTTTTAACGTTTTTTTATTTTTTTTACGCGATATTTTATGCTCCAAGTGTATACAGAAATTGAGTTGCGGGTTATTGTTTTTTCGATCTTTGTCTTTTGCCTAATTTCATTGGACTGCTCTTATTATAGTCACTTGGAGCCATTTTATCAACGTTCGAAGATAATTTTACCTCATCATATTTAATGTTAATCTTTAACTAAATTAAAAATGTATTTTTATGATTGCTTTGTTAAATTTAAACTACCTACCTACATTTTAATCTAAAGATTAAATTAACGACGCATTTTGATCCGGTAAACTTAAAACATTGTAAAAGTTCAATATTATCATTTATCAGGTAGATTATTATATTTCGCAAAATCATGTTATTATATTTAGGTTTTTCCAAATTAATTAAGAACGTAAATTTCTTTTTTTAATGTACGATATCGGTATTGATATTTCACTGATTAAAAGTCAACAACGTGTTTATATTAATGTTCAATTAATGGGTTTTTGTAAAAATTAATTCTTTATTTTTACTTTGACTCGGAATAATTTTTATTAAAAAAAATTGCATTTTTATCTTTTACATGTAATCTTAAAACCAGATTATTTAAACGATAACTTTATTGACGATTGATAAAATAGTTCTTAATTAATAAGATTATGGATCTTCGAAAACCTCTAATTATTTTGAAGAAAAATGTTAAATTGAAGTTTTGGAGAAACTTAAATACATATGTTTTTAATTTTAATTTTATACTATAATAAATTATCATATCTTAGAAAAAATATAAAATATTAAAATATAGAAGTATAAAATAACCTATTTAAATACTTTTTATGTATTTGAACATGTTTTTCAATACTTATATAACAATTATATGAAATAATATTTCAAATACTTTTCTAAAGTATTCTACTGTAAAACAATTTTTTTTTAAAAATTTCAAATGTTTACCCAATGAATTTTATTATCAACAAGTCATCTACCAACAAATGTCTATTGCTATATCTTTATATATTTATAATTCTTCTGTACGTGTGCATGTCACTGAACTCCTCCTCAACGGGTTGACCAACTTTGATGACATTTTTCGTATGTATTTGATTGAGTCCCTAGATAGTTCAGATTCACAATTTGACCCGGTAGATGGCGCTGCAATTGGGTTATAGGAAATTTTAATTTTAATTTTTTGACGAAAATTTTTTTCAAGATTTTTCGCATATTATGATATATAACCCTAAAATGTCATCCCCTTCCCCCCACCACCATCAATATTTTTTAAATGATTTTATAATTCTTATATTATATATAAAAGAACAGGCTATTTTTATGTACCACGTTGTTGAGTTTTTCCAAATACTTCCCTGAGTGTCTTCACATCGCCCATTTTTTAATTTTATTGAATAAAAGAGAATAGTAAAAAATGGATTAAATTTGGATAATAACTGTTTCTCACATGAACAGTTGTATGTAGTATTTCCTAGAGTTGGAGGACCGGACCATTTATACGTTTAAGCACCACAAAATGAAACTCCGAATATGGTATATGAAGTTGGTAAGTATACATTAGTTCATTCAGAGTTCTATCTAGGTATAATATAATTAATATACTCATATGTACGAGTATAAGCATTAAATGTATAATAATATATTTATAGAATCATTTTCAAGTATAATAAATTAAATTAAATTACTTATATTATAAATAATTACATTTTCGTTCAAAACTGCGCACGGGCGAAACCGGGTAATGCGACTATATTATGTAAAAACATAATATAATATGTATTTGTAACTATGATCATAATTAAATGTCATTAATACATCGTTTATAATTTAAGATGATCAACGACTAGTTAATAAGTTAAGTTCAAGTTGACAAGTTATATAATTGTTAATATTTTAACTCAATAGAATGCTATACACCAATTTTAGTCGCATTAAAATACGTTTATGTTTTATAACTACAACTTCTTTCGTATAGTAATTGTAGAGTCAATATGTGTACAAAATAAAGTTAACCTTTTATTTTTTTTTTTTAATTTACGTTTTCAATCACGGATTTTAGGCTTTTAAATAAATATAGTGACAAAACGGCACGCTCGAGCGCAGTAAATATTCTCATCTTTCATATTTTGTATACATTTTGACACGGAGATTACACAAAGAAGTTATAGATATAGAGCGTATTATAGATTTTTCACCAATATCACGATAACACAAGAATAAAAATTGATAATGACTCATCACTATTTTTAAAAACACGAATTACTTTGTACATAAAAACATATGCCAAAGAGGGTATATACTGTATAAGAATAAATTAAATAATCGCTACAATATATATATAAATTGAAAATTAAAGTTTGAACCTCCACCCCACTCCTACTGTTAATATTACTGAAAGCTAAACACTTTTATTTAAAATTGTCTGTATAGAAGATAAAATGAAAAAAAAACTATATTGCAATGTTTTCTTATTATTTTTCTCTTCAAACTATCACTGTAAAGAAAACCGGGAATATCCATAAATTTAACAAAAAAATTGTGTTAAAAATTTTCAAAATATTATTCAAATAACACTTACTTCCAGACAAAATTCTGCCTGGACAAATATCCCCGTTAGCTACCTCTATATATGCATGTCACATGAACTAGTTGAATCCCTCCCTCATATGCCCTTATTATAGGTAGTTATATAACAATATAACTAGTTTCATATATAATACATTTATAATTAATATAATGTTTACGTGGAATATATAATATTTTATATAATTATTTTTGAAAATACAGTTTTCTTGAATAATGTTCTAGAACTATTGATCGGATTTACCTTTAACTCTTTAAAATTAATTCAATATTTAATAATATCATGTAAAAAAGATATGTATCCGAAATTTAAAGAAACACATGGTAAATTCGGACAGAATAATAATTTATAACCCCCCCCCCTTCCATTTCAAATTATGTCATTTAACGATAGGATAAAAAAAAGCATTTGATAGTATTTGAAAACTTTTTAAAGTAGTCTTACAACACTAGTGTATAGTATAGTTAACATTTTTATTCTATCATTAAAATATACCTGTACATGACTGTTATTATTTAGATACCGCAGTAATACGTTTTTCATAAAATATCGTTTTATATTCGCTTCTATGAATAATACAAAATACGTTTTATGAATCACAATGGCATCGTTTCTCTCTCCCTCTATATATATAAATATATATATATCGTATATAACTACAGCAAATTATACTGTTTGGTATTGTATACAAACATAAAATGGGTTTTACTTATATAATACTGGTCTGAAGATGTTTTTCGATATAAAGCATTCAAAACAAAGTGATAACTTGAGAATCAGATTCTACGATATTGTTTTATTACAGAACCACAATAAACAATAATATTCGAGATGATTAAATCTTAAAATTCGAATGAAATCGACAATAGCATAGGATAGTAATATAGTGTATCATTAAATTCAAATATACTTTATACAATATTCATTTATTTTTTATAGTCGAAATAAACGGTATATATTGTTGTATTCAAAACTTTGATTCCATTATGATATAATAATGTTTTCTTCGATTAATAATATCATCGATATTAATAAACATACATACACATCATGTTAAATATCAGGACGCTTTATTTTATTATTAATAAAATAAACAATTTCAATTAATTGTTTAAGTGGAAATAATAATTTTGAGTTTTTAGACAAAAAAAAAATTATGTTTTTGATCCAAATATAGTGTTTAAACATATTTTTGTCGGAAACGGAATGTGCCGATGTTTCCTTGTCATTCTGTTTCAGACAGGTTTGACAGTGAACACTAGAAATTGTGATTATTTTTTATTTAACGTTAATATTATTTTCAATCGCCGTAAAAATGAATAAAAAATAACCCAGATTCCGTACGCATTAATATTAACGTGATTTACAGTAATATATTGTTGAAATAATGCTAAAATTTAGATTTAAAAATTGTCAATACAATTATTTGAAAAATATATTTAAAATAAAAAAATATAATATAACCTGCATTAATCGGAACATTTAGATACTAAAAGTATTAACTTTCTCTGCTGCAGTAGAGTCAATACGATATATTATACATGTTGGTACCTACTACCTACACTGATACATGTAAGTTGAAGTTGCATATCAAAACTTATGATGAGTCTGTATGAGGCTGTATTTGAAATTTTTCACCAAGCGATAAAACAGGAATCAATTGGATACCAACATTTTTGTTTTACAGTTCTAAAATAAATATAAAAAACAAAATATGATTTATGCCTTTCAATAAATTATTATTTATTTTTCGATTTTTAACTTTGATTTTGATATAGCTGGTTGTTTATAATATAGCTGTAACCAAGTTTTAAATATATATTTTTTTTAATATATAAATTATGACTGGTTTTGAAATTTAATTTAGCAATAGGTATAAATGGATATGGTATTTAAACAAAAAGTAAAACTTAAATTGTAGTAAAATAATATATTGATCAGTAAATACTTACATATAACCTTTAATATTTAAAACCATATAACCTTTTTTTGTTTATTATATAGTATAATGATAACATTAATATATTTTTAATATAAATTTTATTACAAAAAAAAAAAAGAAGAGATATTTGTATATGACTGAACTTGAAATACCAACCGTTACATAAATTAATTTGATTTCCAATTAAAATTAAACTTAGTTTGTAATTTTTCAATCATTTTCAGATTATGTAACATTATAATAACGCACTGGTTGACAGAAATGTGTAATTTGAATACTTGATTGGTTGTATACATAGTTAAAAAAAGTATATATAGAACAGGCTTTTGTATTTATTTGTGCCCGAATAAATTACGTGTTACCATACTTCGTTTACTATAGGCTATGCCGCTATGGTAACATAATTAATGTTGGTGATAATGGAAAACTCATATAATATGATAATATACTAAACATATAAAACCACACAATATAACCAAATCTAACCAAATTTTAATTACACAATTCTCTAATGCAGATAAATAATATGCCAAGTACCGGACACTGCCGGTAATTTAATTATAACTGGTTGTAATTTCATTATATCACGGACATTCTGAAAAACAATATTACTGTTGTGTCAATGGTAAAAACGTAAAACGACATAAACGCCATTTATGTAATTTTCAAGAGAATAAAAAATGATTTTACACAAATAAATATATATAAGTAACACCAATTTAATCGATGTTTTAACATCAAAAATCATCATTTTAAACGATTGTTCAGCACCGATTTCTTAGCAAATCGATAATAATCGATAATAATATTATTGTTGCCTAAAATCGAGACTATATTTAGATATCTAAGAGTTTTTATGTTTTATTATAATTTGATTAATTATTTTATATTAATTGCATAAAATGAATAATAAAAATAATTAGTTATTAGGTATCTGTTTATCACTCTTCTTATCAGTGTTAAACTGTAAACTGCAAAGTTATATTATTTTCCCAGTGTGTTTAAACATTTAAAAAATTAATTGTTGTTATAAGAAGTTTTTTAGTAAAGTTATAAGAAGTAACACAAATATGGTACCTACATTATTGCTATTTACCGGAGTTGCTTGATTATATAATATACCTAATCTATATATTTTTAATAGGTAACAGAGCAAAATTTACACTAGGTGCACAAAATAAAAACTTTGACTTGCAGTTTAAATTTTTTAGTGTTTAATCTTTGAACACTAAAATTTCAAATATACCAATTAAGAAGATGGCATGATTTTCTAGGCAAAATTATAAAATAATTTAAATTTCAGACCGATATCACAGTTCTAGGTTCAATGCCACATGATATACGATACTTACAACTAAAATATTCCATTACTCGATATATAATACATTCAAATATTATCAATGAATGTGCCATAATCTATCCAAATTTATAAAAAATTCGGAATTGATAAAAAGGCGATTTTCGAAGAACTGACGTTTTAGGCCATGATTTTTTTATGAATTGATTTTTAAATTACATTTGAATTTATAATCGATCAAAGAATCGATGCATAGTCAAAAATTCCAATCCCACGTATGCCTACGAAGTGTATGAAACACCGGTAAACGCGTTCATTTATAACATTTGTTATCAATTTCAACCTTTATTATCAATGAATAAACGGTGGAAGACACGGGAATCTGTGATGGTGGTGTAAATTAAAAGTGGCAACGTGTGAAAGCTAAAAGCTCACCGCGTCCGCATTTTTTATTGTAGTCGTGATTTAAAAAACATGAACACGCGCATTTTTTAAAGCGCAACAATATTCGCGTCACATATAACACATGTATTTAAATTTCCATATGCAAACAAGAAAATACATATTTAATTTTAGTGCGTTTGGACGCGATCGCGGGATAAAATTGAAAAAGGTATTTCCAATGTACATAATATGCACACGGAGCGTACGGTACGCAAGGCGATGCGTTTATTTACGATCATTTACAACGAGGATTATCAATTTTAAAGTTTATTGTAAATAATAATTAGTAAATGCGGTAACATGCTTACTACGTCCACGTTTTTATTTCAGGCAGTTTAAAAAACTAGAACCTCATGTCTCGAACCAGTTTTAGACTAGAACATTCGACGGCAAATGATAAAAATAATATAAATAATATTATGGATTGATAATAAGCTATAATATACAAGTAAGTTAAAAACATATTAGCAGACTGTTTTAACGTAAAAAAAATATATTTTTTTATTTTATTTTATATTATATTTTTATTTTATAATATACGTATATATATTATTATTCTTACGCTGTGTTCTATGTAAACATGATAAGTGCAAAATTGAATTTTCATAATTAGGACGCCCAGGAAACGATTCAATCTCAAATTTGTTAAATGTTTGTCGTTCAAACGTGCATTTAATCACAAGGGAAAAATTGACTTTATTATTAGACATTATAATGATGAAATTATAAATTGTACACAAGGATGTTTACTAAACTATTTTCAAACGGTTGTCATCGTAAAAGTTTAAATAAACTGGAAACATTTTTTAAAAACTTAAAAAATAAAAAATATGAAATAATAACATTATAGATATAGCCTATTAGTTATATTATACTTTAAATCATAATTAGATTCATAGATGTCAATATTTTATATCAATTGTTCTTCAAGATTTATTTCATTCTTGTATATTTAATAATTATAATTTTTTAATAGTTATTTTATATTACATTTTTATTTGTAAATTAATGCAAATATATTATAATTATTATTAAATATTACGTCCTAAACTTTGAAACTGTAATGTATATTAAATTTTTAATAAACTTTAAAAATTAAATATTAGATTTACAATCAGATTTAAATATTCATACAAATAATTTGATTGAAAAATTAATGTTATATGGGATTGTGGGTGTCTTTTGATGACTCTCTTTCATGGTAATCAGTATTTTGTATGAACTTATAGTACTTTTACAATTTAGTAAATAATGCTATGCAAATTATGCATATCTTCTACTGTTATCTGGATTCTTGGTTTTTCGAAAATATATTTTATTGATTCTTAAAAAATTTTGAATCAAAGAGATGTATTTAAAAATGCATGTGTAATACCTTATGTAACTAGAATATTATATTAAAATATTACATAATCATTTTCTTAGTTTAAATAAAATGTATCCATAAGTGCTTATAATTGTGTACATTAGGTGTGTAAATAGTTTTCTATACAATTTTACTAATGGATTTAAATATATAAATACATTTAACATACTTGAATTTTTGTGAGTAACGCACAATTTTTAAATAAGTAGCATTTATGTAATTATACTCAAATCTGAAGATGTATTATACTATTTAACTTATGATAATTTGAGCGATATTCTCGATAAAATAATTTTATAGTTCTAGCCTGATCATTTTTGAATTTTACAGATTTTAAATCATGATCAATTAAATTAACTGTGTAAATTACATATAAATCTGCACGTTCCAGGATAATTATTTTGAAATATGTTTTTTTGAATAAAATATAGGTTTAATTCAGGGCTTAAAAACGCTTCCGAAAATAGTGTTAACCAGCTCCAAAAAGATCCTAAAAATTTCGAAAACCGGTAACCGGCATTAAGTGGTTTTTAAATACATATACCTATATCGAGAAACAGTTTTTTGAATATTTAAAAAATAAGTGGTTACCACTAAAAAAAAACCGCTTCCCAATTTTTAAGATAACCACTTCTCAGTATAAAAATGTTTCCTAATTTTTAGCATAACCACTTCTTGGTTTAAAACCACTTCCTACTTCTCATAATCGGTTACCGATTTTAAGCAGCTTCTAACTTTTCAAAACAGTTAATTACAATTTAAATATCCTTTTGACAAACCTTTATAATATTTATGACAATTCGTCGTCCAACTTTTTAATCTCTACTTTCCAATGACGGAATAATTGTTAGATTATTAAAATTAATTAGAAAATAAATCCTATGATAAAGCAAGCTTTGTTACGTTCGAAAATAACATAGTTATAAGGAATTTTTAATAATTATAAAATAATGGTCTTAAACAACGATTTTTTCACAATTGTGCTTGATGTCACTCAATGTTTCTTTCAACCACAGACTAACGTATACATCGTATATAATCTATAAACATTGTAAGTACCTAACCTATATTAATATGTCTATGCTTTTAATAAGTTGATCAGCTGATTAATTTATATACTTCACATTTAGTACAAAGAATATCATAATATGACGATTTTATTTATGAGAAGTAGAAAACAATAATAATAAACAACATTGATGATTATTTTAAAATGTATTGTTATCTTAAATTTAATTTTATTAAACAATAAACAATATCATTAGTGATGACTGACGCCCAAGAGCATATATATACCCAGATAACAATGCATAATATTAATAAATATTAGATTTTGATTTAAAATTAAATATTGAGTAATTATTTAACCAATATTTAATGTACAATCAGTAGATATCTAATGTTTATAATTATTAAGATCAAATATTTAAATGTTTAATATTTGATATTATATAATATTGTTAAGTTAAATTTGTATTTATATATTTAGTATTATACGTATAGTACCAATATTAGTTCCTATATATTATATTTGTTTACTATTTAATTAACATTTTTTACGACCGGTAGTTTATGCTGGGCGTTTAATAATAATTGATCTCCCCTCCCTTTCCCCCCTTAAACATTGAATTTCAAAAATATCTTTCTGTGCGTGTATCTATGTCATTAAAAGAATATTTTTTGAAAATGTCAATTTTCTATGAAAAGTAGTTTGGGTTAAGCGTTGAATAATAATTTACCTCCTCTCATCCTTTCCCCCTTAAAGGTCAAATTTAAAAAAATCCCTTCTGTACGTGTATCTATGTCATTAAAGGGATATTTCCTGAAAATGTAAACTTATTTCTATGACAAGTAGTGTGGACTAGGCATTGAATAATAATTGACCTCCCTTCCCCTTTTCACTCTTAAAGGTCGAATTTCAAAAAAACCCTTCTGTACGTATATCCATGTCATTACAGGAATATTTTATGAAAATGTCACCTTTTCATGACAAGTAGTTTGGGCTAGGTATTGAATAATAATTTACCTTCCCATCCTTTTTTGCCCTTAAAGGTCGAATTTCAATAAATCTTTTCTTAGCGGTAGTCGATGTCATTAAATAAATATTCATATTAATAAATAATTAAATTAAATTAATTAATTTATATTTATAATATATATATATTATAATGTTCCCCTACGTCGTTAAACCCGTTTTGGATCTTTTTCCCGTTTAGATCGATCAGATATACTACGGTCGCCTAATGTGTTATTTACTATATACTAATTTATATGCTTGGAGTTTCGGCTGAAAAATAATCACCGATAAGTAGTGTATAGGTTGTTTGAGGAAGAATGTCCCGGATTCAAGTCAGGCAGATTCGGAAATTGTTATACGAAATTTGTTGATTTTTTAACATTTGTTTTCTAATGTTTATAAAATATCTTTTTTCTAATATTTATTAACATTTAAATTTCGTACATTTAATGAAATTCCAATGAATATAAAATCAAAATTAAATGAAAAAATATATTTATATATATATATCAATGGTAGTATTATAAAATAAAGATATATAATATATATATATATAAGATTATAATAATTATTATTAAATAAAAATACTAAGTAAAAATTAAAAAGGCATGATAAACAAAATAAATAATATTAATAATATAATAATATACCTATAGGTAAATAATGATGATTTTTTTGAACCTTAGAAAAGGGTTAGAGGTTTTTTTTTGATACTTTCAACCAGAGGTATCAGTTCCGTTACAATTGCCGGTAATGGCATAACAAGATTATCGGTAAATTTAAAACCTTAAAATATAATTTTCGATTACCGATTATCGATGACCGCTTCTTAGATTTAAAAATAAAAACCAGGAAGATATTTTCGGTTCTTAAAAAAAGCGGGTTTTAACCAGTTTTCGGGAAAACCCGGTTACCGGTTTTGAAACCTGGTTTAACTATTTAATTCTTTAATATTTAAAACGCATCAAAGATATCGTATTTTCTTACATTCCAAAATATACAATTAAGAAGTTGGTGCTAACTATACTGCCTGCAATTTAAGATTTCTCTGATCGTCTGGAAATATTTAAAGTTTTTATCTCGAATTTATACTTGCTTGCTCTTTTTTTTTTTTTTGTATGGAATACATATTTGTTGCACAGAAAACAGTCTACAAGATCTACACTCCGCATATCACACACTTGCATATCGAACATATTTATATATCAAAATTAATTTTAAAAAGCCGGTCAGTAGGGGGTGTAAGCACTTCGCTCGTCGGGTGTCAGTATGGGCGGATGCACTTCGCTACTGGGCAGGATACTCTAGGTGGATGTATTGCATTTGAAAGCAATGATAAATCACTGCATTCAATAAAACGATTCTGAGCGTAGCTTCGGTGTAGTATACATAACTCTTAATATTAATTATGTACCTATACTCAGTACTTACCTACGTTTAACATTACATTGAAGATAAAATGTAGAAATAAATATGATTTAATGTGACCTTATACATATTTTAAAATGTAATATGATATATTTATAATAGCTCAGTTTCATGTAGGTACAGTTATTACTACATAATATTATACGGTATATTTTATTGAATGTTCAGTTTATGACATATAATATTGAAAACGAACAAAATATTATGTAAACCATTTGATTTATAATTGGTGTATATTCCAATAGGTACTCTTTACAATAGAACATAATGAAA
>JAIPRL010011726.1:0-13088 GCA_025469235.1 Pemphigus obesinymphae
AATTGAGCAAGTATTTGACTTTGAAATAGGTACTCAGGTAAAGTTGAGTCAACAAAGTCATAATTTTTTAATACTCGATACCCAAATATCTTACTCTATAACTATACTCAATTTTATTTGAATACTCGTAGTTTGTATTCGTAGTTTAAAATAATTTACTGATCAGTGTTCTTTTGAAAAATCAAATTGTAAAAAACTAAAAATAACTTAAAATCCTGATATTTGTTAATCACACGCAGGTTTAAATTAATCCAGTGTTACCCAAAATAATGCAGTATACCGTATACCTATCTGAAAATAGTAAATAAATATTGGCACTGTGTATACCAACGTAGAGCTGTTAAACTATAGTAGAGGTTGTTGGGTGGAAAACAGCCGCCATTGACTCGAGAGATTTTACTCTCAACGCTCAGCAAATATAAATAGGAAGATAGAACAGAGAATGAGTGTATCAGAGATGAAAATGTCAAGATGTGAGTGGAATGATTAAAGAGGGCAAAATAAGGATTAGTATATAAGAAGTAATTTAAAATTTAAATATCTTTAGTCAAAAATGATTTTTCTTTTTTTTTAAACTTATATACTACACTAATGTACAGACAGTGTGACGTGTTTTACTGAACCAAGACAAACCTTACACATTAAATAATAATTTTTTTAATCAGATTTCTACCAAATTATTATTTATTTATAGGTTTGACTTTATATTAAATAAACATTGAATTATAATTTGAAAACAAATTTTGTTTGTTGTGTAGTCCTTTATATATACTATAGTGACTTCTCGCACATACTATAAGTGTAAATTGGTCAAAAATAAATTTACTTACTTACTTACTTTTTATTCATTGGTTAATTTAAATAATCTATTCGTTTTTATATGTAATAGTTAGTAAAGATCGTAAAAATATTAAATAAAATGTCTATTTAGCGGTGTTTGCTAAATAGCTAGAATGTAAGATTTTCGGAAAGTTAAATTCTGGAATATACGAAAGTCTAGAATGTGTAAAAACGGGGAATGTTAAAATGTGGAAAATTTATGGAAATTAGATCTTTTTAAAGGGTTTTTTTTATATATTTTATACTTTTTATACTTAAAAAATATTGTACTTTATTTGTTCATAATTTATAGACTTAAAGACAGATGAATTTTATAAGAGTTGATTATCTATCATATATGAATAAGGCCATGCGAGGATATACATATACCACATTCTTACTATGTACTTTACTGTGTAAAACCTTACTAAAAATTGGTTTTGAAAAATCGAATTTTTATAAATGCATTTTCCAGATTATTACTTGTACCTGCCCACATTTAGCATCAATATTTTTTATTTTTGTGACGTCTAGATGACTATATGAAGCAACAACGTTAATAAGTAGGTGCTCGTATGGTGTGCAAGACATATTTCATTATTAATTTACACACGAGCAAACTTCTTTTGCAACCTCAAGTTCTGTGGATAACGAAATTATAAAAAAAAATTCATCTCTAATAAAATTGTTTGAGTGTCTTAATATGTAGAATTGTAGACAATTGTAAAAAAAAAAGTTTAATATTTATATTTTTCGAAAAAAGTTTTATCTTTTGTTATTCATTTAATTAATTAAAACAGCACAACTGTTAAACGAGAGTTTAATGTTGACAGGGCAACGTTAACAAAAAAAAATAATAATAAATAAGAAGAAGAACCAACATGACGGATGAATATAAACTACTTTGAACAAATATCATGTTTTTAAAATGTAACAAACAGCTATGATCAAATTTAACGTTTTCAACTATTTTGAACATTTTATTATTCTAGTATTTCAAATACGTTTGAAATGTGTTTGAGTGTAGTATCCAAGAAAACAATTTAAACTGTTTGTTTTAGGAAGAGAAAATTCAAATATAGATACATTAAAATACTTTTTATTTATTTATTTATAAATGTGTAGAGTTTTAAGAGCGATTTAAATCTGGTGGACAATAAAAAAGTATGATTTTTTTAGGAAAAAGAGGATCGAACGCTGGACGTTTCCCTTTTCCGCCAGATTTTAACCATCACTATTATTCAACGCGATCGATAACTAAAATGACATCTATATTATTTTACATATTTTACAAATGTCAAAAATGTTGAGGTATTATTAATTGTGTCACTTTTAATATAAAAAAAATCGACGATTCAAACGTACAATTATAATATTATTAAATTTTCGTATACATACTATATAAAGCAGGGATGGGCAACTCAAAGTAACTAGAGGGCCAAATTTCGAAAGTCAAAATGATTGCGGGCCAGATACAAAGTTGTATTTTTCAATATTATATGAAACAAATTCATTATTATATACTCGTATTTTACTTCTATGATGAGAACTATTATCTAAGTTTAATATATGTTTTATTATTGAAAATGTCTCCAAGATACAATTTACCTAGCCACTTTTACTATATTTGAAGTAAATAGTGGTAAAATTTTCGATAATTTTACAATAATGTCGAAAGACAGTCCGGGCCGGACAAAAAGGGACAGCGGGCCGCCAGTTGCCCATTCAGCTGCTATATATCTTATTATAAGTCAACTTAGTATAATTTTAGCACGCATGAATAAAAAGACCAGCCAAAAACGGATATCTATCTGACTGACAAACACTTTTGGATTTAAAATTTTTCTAAAGTAAAACGTTTCTATATATATATATATATATATAGTTATGGTTCGGGTCTTCATAATGATAACAGAAATAAACGTGATTGATATATTGATTGAACGATCATTTTTTCTGCGGGCTTGACTCAATCGTGTATAGATAAACATTGTAAAAATAACATACTAGTGCAAAAAGCACACGTTATGTCTCATGACGAACAAAAAAAAAAAAAAAACTTTTATGGTGAATCGAATAAGCTTTTTACGAATTATTATTCTATCATAATTCGGTAGAGCGAAACACAATAACTTCTCGCGTATACCTTAATGTCATACACGCGACTCTCAGCGGGTGACGAACACTCATACTCATCGATTTTTATCTTATTGTCTGTTTTCTTTGTGCGCCCTTTTTGCAAACATTTATTTTCCAATTTTCAACTGCAGTATACGTACTTTTTGCAACAATAACACCAAAAACTCCAATTATCCGTCGAAAAGTATATAAGTATAATTTAATAACAATTTGAAAAAAACGTAATCGTTTTTTACGCGCCATAAAAGCGTATAATATAAGCAGATTACTAGAGATTTTTTTTTTTTTTTTTTATTCCTATTCGTCGTTTGTTCAAACAACGAATAAATTATGTTACGGATTTATTATACACGCACTTAATATTATTTCGTAAATAATTTGTATTAAGTATACCTACGCAAGAACGCAATTTTCTATATTTTACTATATATATATATATATATATTACACATTTTATATATTATATTTTTTTTTATTAATTCTTCGAAGGATATATAATGTAATAATTATTATATACTTAACTACGCAATCGAGCAAGTTATTGCTTTTGAGATTCTGAGTGAAACGAGGAGTTCATTGGTTTGCAATAATGTATATTCTTCGATTTTTCCGTGACTTTAACGCGTAAAGAAAAACTACCAAAAAATTGCATAAAAACGGTAAAAACACGATTTAAATAATATACAATAATATATATGGTTATTTTTTGTCATTTCGCAAATAATCACTTTAGACACTTGAAAATGATTCACCGAAAATATATTTAAATAGAAAATTAACGTGAAAAATGTATCTCAATTTTGATCTATATTTATAGCAATTATAAATTTTGAGACATTTAATTTTTAATACGGTAATTTTAGGCTATAAGACCTGTATAATAATAAATCAATATATATATATATTATAAACTATACGGAACATATTAGTTATTACCGACAACAGTGCTCATATAATATGTTATATACGCCGAAACTTCGCTCAGAATCGTTTTATCGAAAGAAATAATTTTAACATTGCTTTCGAATTGAATTTATCCACCACTAGTATCCTACATAAAGGATGTCTGCACCGACTACTGACCAGTTTTTATACTTTAATTGCGAAAATCAATAATTAACTTAAACAATTTTGAATTAATCAATGGTTTCAGTGAGTTAAAATTCTGCTTATAATATCAGTTAAGTTCACAAAAAAACATTAACCAAAAAACCAGATATGGCGTATATGTGTTTCGAACCGGTTGTCTCCCGATTGCGGTAAATGAAAGATCAAAACCACCTATATATTATAGATGCAGCTAGCACTAGCAAGACCATGACCAACACTTGCAATGCATTACTAAGCCCAAGACGAGATTATATGAACCATAAAACTATATTACAGTCTTGTGTATAAAAATAAATTTTAAATTTAGAAAAACGAATTAGGTACTTAATTTATATTATACATTATTATTGTTATGTAATATTTTATTCTTGATAGGCGTACGCTTTATTCGCAATCCGCAGTTTTCGCAATCAACATTATCCTATATTGTATTATTCCGGAGACGATTGTCGAAAATATGAATTAACGGATTTCCGAACGTTCAACGTTATCGAAAATATTTGTATATTTGAGTTAAATCGGGTTCATTTTTGGAATGTTTTTTCGGACGTACACCGTATCATAAACACTATACTGGAATACGATGGATGTTGTATTATATATGTATATTTATATATAGCTTTGGTAAAAATTAAATAAAACTACAAGAATCTTGCATGCAATACCAAGACCGATACCAAAACTGCATTATTGGTCGTCGTCTAGGTCTTGCCTTGCTCGTCACCATAATATCATATATTTTCTTATTTAGACTTTAGACGGTTAAAATTCAAAATTAACTAAATTTAAAAATAGAAAAATCGTATACAACACGGCGTTTCAACTTGACTATAATATTATTAACTCGTTAATAGCCCAGCCTTGTTAATTAATACACATTGATTATTAGGTTTCTATTACGTACAGCGTTGACCATAGACTATTATAATATATGCATTAGTAAAATATGTATATTGAAGGCAACATACCTATGTGCGAGAGAGACAGCCTCCGAAGTTACTTTTTCAAAGACCTCATAAACTATTTTACAACACGCCTCGACAATAATTGTGATAATAAATTGTATGTGCATTTTATTATTATTACCGAATACTATTTACCGAATAAAACATTAATATTTAATACGTACCTACTAAACTGTTTGTTAGAATATTTTATTATTTAGTATATTATCTATTTTATTATTATAGGAATCGTTCATAGATAATAATATTATCTATGCAATCGGTACCTACCTATTCAATTGTTATCACAACATATTAACGTCAGAGAGTATTCTAAAATTGTATATAATCTCTTTGAAAAAGTAATTTCAGAGGCTGTCTCTCTCGCACATATGTTGGCTTCAACGTTTTATATATACAAATCGAGTGCAATGCGCGGTCTATATATTATAAGTCTATGGTGTGTAGACCGTTGTGATATTTACGACAATAAATATTATCGTAAAAGAAAAATAAAGACAAAAAAAAAAACAACCCAAAAGGCGTACCCACCGTAGTTTTTTATATATTATATGTCATATAGAAATACTCAAATAGCTTCTTCTTCTCCTTCGCCTTCTCTCCCAACTATTTGGGATCGGCCACCCTGTTCCTACATTTCCACTTAACTCTATCTCCCGCATCTTCTTCGCTTACTCCCACCTTCCTCATATCCCTCGCCATCACATCCCCCCCTAATCTCTTTTTCGGTCTTCCTCTCTCCCTAGTCGTCAACAACGTATACAATTCATTTACAATATAAGCTCGTACGGCTTTGAAATAAAGACAAATATAAAACGTGAGATATGACTAGTGTGAGAGCCCATCTAAAAAAAACCTTAATGTATAATTTATTTCGTTTTCACGCTTAATCAACGTAATAAAGCGAATCGTAAGAAAAAACCTACACCTGAATTCCAGCAAATTTTTATGTATTAATTTTACCCGTTAATCGCTGTCGGCGTAAATATCAAAGATTGTGGATATCAACGGTTGGAAGCGGAAGAGAAGAAAAACATTGACTTGAACAGATGACGTTGGCATATCACTGGATTGACTACTGCTTTCTCCGATACACCGACTGAGTTCTTCGTCCTCTGACGATGTGGCCACATTCCCTGCGATCATGTCTCGCCATCGAGTCCTCGAAGGGACACGGCGGCCAGTTGGTCAAGGAGTTTATCGCCGCTCAAAAAGGTTTTGTTGCCGCTGTTCAGCTTATTATAATATATAGGCGTGGGAAAATGTATTTTTTTTTTTTTTATGACGGTGTTAATAATTTCAAGTAAGTATACGCGAATTGTGCATCGGTCATCTATATATGTGTGATTTATACACCGTGCCCGTATCATTCGATTGTGTGTTCGTATCCCTTTGAGTACTGTCGGGCCCCGTTATTCTAAGTCCCCTATTCTATCCTCCCCCCCCCGGGTGCGCCACTGCATCCGAGCTTATTCTGTAAATTAATTGTACACGTTATTGACGACTAGACGGACTTTCGGAACAAGTAACCGTTTCGAACTCCACTTCAAAAATATTTGTTGAGTCAATAGGTAGACATTACGTAATCTTGGAGCTTTAAATGTGTTGCTCTAAATCATGATTTCTAAGGTAGTCTATACGCTCGTTTAATATTACATAGACTGATAATCTGCATGAGATATCTGCGTAGTATGGGAGCAATTAATAAATAAATAAAATACATTAGTAGGAATAAAAAAAATAGACATCATTATTTAATTCATAGATACAAACGTTAATTTTCACGTAAATAATCGAATATATTCCTGTCGGATTTATTCGAACAAACTATACCCCCGGGAACGCTTTTACCCGTAATAGAAGGAAGGTCGTAATTCATTAAGAGACATAAGGTTGATTCAATAACACCGTACAATCGAGTACCTATAGAAAAAATTAAATTTAACATCAATATTCCTATATAACGTATTGATTTCTTATTATATACCTACCCAGTTTTAACCTATAATTTCATTTATATACCATACGTATTTATTTACTTTATTCATCCCTTCTAGAGTTTGATAGAGTTTGACAATCATTCTGTTTTATAAAAATTCTCAAAAATCAATAGTTACATTATATAGTTCATAGTTTTTTTTTTTTTTTTTTTTTTTAAGCAATATAAATTTTTCGACAACATTTATTACTTTCGAATTTCGGGGGAAAAGTGTATCTAAACTTTAAACCCATTTTTCTTTAGACTCTATACAAACTCGTGTTATATACCTAACGCGTGTTATTACACTAAAACTTCGCTTCGAAGAGTTATTTTATCGAAAGAAATGTTTTATCATTGCTTTCAAATTCAATATATCCACCACTAGTATCCTATCCAAAGAGTGAGTGCTTCCTTCCAACCCTTGCTGGCCGGCTTTTTATTTGTTTGTTTATTCGTTTATCCAAACGGAATAGAAATCCGAACCAAATTTTCCATAATAATATATTCCATACATGTTCATAAATATTGATTTATTATTACTAGACTTAATTGGTATCCATGGTAATCTCGGAAAATCAATAAAAAAATTCTACTCATTTTCCCACGTGAGAACAAGTTTTTTACTGATTACTTTCTTTCGCGCGGTGACAGATTTTTTTATAACTTGCATCGGAGAACGAAAAACGCATGTATGGAAAATTTGGTGCAAATCTGTAGAACCGTTTGTATTTATATTTCGTTCGGACAAAATAATACATTTTCGAAATTATATATAAAAATAAAAATAAATACAATTTACTGTCAGTTTTTATATGCCATTTTAAAATTCTAGTGGTGAAAAAAATGCATTTTTGATTTTTATAGTTTTTAAATAAATGTTTATTTATGGTATAATATCATCTAAAAAATAGTCAAAAACACACGCTGGCTATAGCTAAGTCAATGAAAAGGGATACAGTTACTTTTCACCTTTTTATCATTTAATAGCCTTTTAACCATCGATATATTTTATGAAATTACTTATAGCCTATAGGTCTAATACCTAAATAATATTTGTAATAATCAAGGCTTAAAATCACTTCCAAAAAAAAGCAGTAATCAGCTTCGTTAGGAGATGGAAAATGTTGACAACCGGTAACCGGTATTAACCGTTTTTTAATCTCATGTATATTAATAAACGGTTCTTTGAAAAATTTGAAAGAAGAAGTTACCAATAACCGGTTTAAAATCGCTTCGCAATTTGTAGGATAACCACTTCTCTGTTTTTTAATAACTTTTTACTTTTCATAACCGGTTACCGGCAATAAATCACTTCTATCTTTTTAAAATAGTTAATTACAATTTAAATTGGATTTTAAAAAACCGTTGTATAATTTACTACCTTGCTTTGTGGTCGTGTAATATTCGTTAAATTAATAAAATTATTTTAAATTGACTTATAAGTTTAAAGATAATATGAAAAAATAATATAAGATACATATTATATTATATATAGACTATAGGTTTTTCACTCGTTAATATTTCTTTTCACCCAATTCTATGGCAATTTCTTAAACATTTTCGGAAATCTTTTAACGTACAACTCGTGTTTATAAAAATACCTTTAACATGTACATAAAACTTTGAAACACGTATACGGCGAATTAATTTCATAAATAAAAGAGCTCGAGCGCCGTAATTATTTTTCTTATAAAATACGAGGTTTAAATGACTGTATATTATTATTATGTTGGATATGCCTTAAATGGTAGTAGTATTGACGCTTCAGCCTCAATGTACGTGTATACCTTACTTGTCAATTAACTTATGAAATGTGGCATATAGGCATGGAAAATGAATTATAAATAGATAAAGAATACATGCTTTCGACGCAGATGAACAGAACAAAAGCTTGGTGTATGTGTGGTCACTTATGTCATTTTGCCTTTCTTCCTTTTCAAAAAATTATTTTATTATTTAGAAATATAATACAGTGTAATTCAAAATTCTTCATCCAGCTGAAGAGGTCTGTGAAAAAACCATGTAACTCCGTTTTTCTACATTTTTCAGCAAAACCCAAAACACTCTTATGAACATATTGAATAAATATGTTAGAAAAACTATCAAACAATAACTTGGGTACCTTGGATTATGATGAACGGGTTGGAGATTTGATGCTTTTAAAATATTATTAACAATATTATTTGTTGTAAAATTGTGCACATACATATGTACCGAAAATATCAAAATATGCAGTTAAATGACATGTTCTATTGACGAATTTTGCTTAAATACTTAAATATTCACTTGAAAAAATTGAAATATTATATTGAAAATAAAAATATTTATTAAAAAAATTATAAATAAGCCGTATGATACCGTGCACATGTGTACATTTTCAGCGAGCATTACAGACTGCATTGAATTCTATAATCACAGATATTATATAAAATTATCATACTCTAACACTTATAACAAACGTTACATAAAATAATCGATATTTTATGACGTGGGTATATGAATTTTTTTTCAATTTTATGAAAATGTTTGCTTTTTCTATGTAATTTTCAACTGTTAAAATATTAACGGAGTACCTATACTCACTGATATTGTTTTTATCTTGTTTTTTTATGTACCTACGTATTTCTTGAGTAAAAACAAACGTTGTGGAGCTACACCATTTCTATTTGTTGTTTTATTCTCGAATATAATTTTAAAAGAGTATAAAAATATGTCCGTCCTAATTTTAGCGATTTCTTTGAACACGATACAAACTAAAATGTATTTTAATCATACTGCGCGATTCGTCTCGTCAATGGACGAAAATTTCCGAAATATGCATTTCGGTCAAAAGTGCAATTATCTGGTCTTCGCCGGAAGAATGAGCGGATCGTCAACGCTGTTTTCATTGCAAACATCTCCCATATGCACTCCCATACATTTTGCGCAAACGAAGAAAGATGAAACGTTCGTCTCGTGCTATTCGTTTTGGTTCTCACGAAAACACTTTCCACTGAACACAACCATCATTCAACATTCCCGCATAATCATCTAATATTCTTACATAACCACCTCACCTAACCTGCACATTCCACTCGAATTCCGGGCTAAGAGCAACCTCAAAATACCGTCGAGCAGCGTTGCACTGGGTACTGGCCGAAAGTGAACCGTATACGATACGAAATGATCGCGTGAAAATTACCCGTTCACGCCGAATATATATATATACATATATATATATTCGCTTACTTCCATCACGTTGGTCGATTTTAAATTCTGATTTCAACATAGAATAAACTTGAAAATGAGTAACTTTTATAAATAGGTTTTCGATTTACGACCATACGTCGAATAGGTGGGGGACGTGTTGTATTTTCCCAGTCCTATAGTGCACATCCGTGTCTACTGTGAGTACCTACTTGCGTGTCTCGAAATCAGTTATCATATTATAGTATGAACGAACTATTTTAGGACATCCGTAAGCCACGTTTATAATAGTTACCCGCTTTTTAAGTTGATTTTATGTGTGGAAATCAGAATTTAAAAAACCGATAGACTAATGTGATAATTTTAGTGATGGGAATATAATTAATGCAACCATGCAAGTGTAGTACTTTAAATTATATTTCTCGTTTATTAAGTACATATTTAATAGGTAATTTATTTTTAATTCCTAGTTAATGGAAAAATCATAC
Source organism: Pemphigus obesinymphae (assembly GCA_025469235.1). Taxonomy (NCBI): domain Eukaryota; kingdom Metazoa; phylum Arthropoda; class Insecta; order Hemiptera; family Aphididae; genus Pemphigus; species Pemphigus obesinymphae. Next base: position 10,689 of record JAIPRL010011726.1, read on the forward strand.
ACACACATCTATACAATATTAAAGAAAAATAAACTGAAATTAAATTTGATAACGCAATTGATAGAAATCGTTCATGGACGACCCGTCACTATAAAATATATTAAATTTAGTTCGCGGGCGAGCGCGCGCGCGTGTGTGTGTGTGGGGAAAAAACGTATATTTGTCGGGAACGGGCGACGGAAGTAATCGATCGTTAATTCTTTTCCCGGCACAAACGGGTCGTGCCCGCCGTCTCGGCAAAAATGTACGTGAACGCGCTACTCGATCCAGACGCATGCGGGAGGGGGACACCGACGTTTGCAGAGCTATAACGGTTCGCGATCGGATGTAAACAAGTCTTGTTTGTGTAACACGAGTACGAGTTCGGAGTCACTACCTCACTTGTAACATTATACCCACGACAAAATAAAGAGGTATGACCGCAACAATTTCATGTTGATGATTTTCTGCGCAAATATGGCGTATGGCATGCTCCACTTCTCATTGGTCGAAAAACGATCACAAGATAATTCAAACAATCTGAATTTGTATTAAATTTAAGAATATTAGAATCTGTATTAGATTAAATAACCTCAACAAGAAAATTATGGACACGCGTGCATACAAAAGACAAACGAAAGAGACCAAAATTTATAAACTAATATATTATTTATTCATATTGAATTTTAGCATGACGTAGTATTGTGTTTGTTAATATTTACTCTATTCTGTAATAAGTATACGGTTGATTGACAATAAATGTACCGATTATGAGCAAGACGGCAGCCGTTTTACGCGTATCAAAAAGTTGCTGACATGCGTCTTTATTTCGTCATGATAATACCTATATTGTATACGTACATAATGAATTTTTTTCATTTTATTTTATTGGTAATTGTTGTATGACACTTATTTTTGTACAATGGTTGAAGAGAAAACCGCGTCGTTGAAATTTTCGATGAAATTATGTGAATGAACAAACAACACGAAAATATTCCGGTACCGGTAATTACATCATAATTATATTTCGTTTAAAACACGACAAACGAAATGTCGGAACGGTGACGTTACCGGTGCGGTTCGGTTCACCGGGCTCGTTTCCGGGCCGACCACATCTTGTTGACCCGTTCGCCACCGCAGTTTTCGCACGAGACCCGTCGGCGGTCGTCATCGTCCGGTTCGGTCGCCGTTCGGACGCACGTAGTCATGTCTGCCGTCAGCCACTGGCTACCGCCGAGGAGGCGGCGGCGGCGGTTGTCCCCGGAACCGAAATCGTGGCAACCGTCGGGCGCGGACGCGGGCCGCGGTCGGACGATTGTCGCCCGCGACGCGCCGCGGTCGGACACGAGAACCATGGGCACGCCCCGTTTCGCCGGGTCGCCGGTCCGGTCGGGCACGCCTGGACACGGTGATATCGCGTGCGTGAGGTCTGTGCGAAATCGATTTCGGAGGTACAGCGATTCGACGTTGAATTCACTGTGGCAGCCAACGTACCAAGACCAAAATATCAAACGTACCAGAGGAGGCGGTACTAGTAGAAAGAAAAATTCCAGAAGCGTGGAGAAAGAGTTGTGTAGGGTAAAGGAGATGTACAGGACTATGGAAATTATACAGGGATAAAACTTATGAGCCACGGTATGAAGATTTGGAAAAAGATAATAGATAAAAGGGTAAGAGGTGAGACAACCAACTGTTACTAGAAATCAGTTTGGGTTTATGCCTGGGAGGTATACAATGGAGCCAATATTTTGTGTGAGACAGATTGTAGAGAAGTACAGAGAAAGGAAAAAGAAATTGTGTATGATGGTATTTATTGATCTAGAGAAGGCTTATGATAGGGTTCCTAGGGAGATCTTAAAGTGGGCATTAATGAACAAAGGATTACCAAAGGTGTATGTGAACATAATTGAAGATATGTATGAAGGGGCGAGTACAACAGTGAGAAGTCTGTGTGGAGAAACTGAGGATTTTGGGTCAGAGTGGGGGTACATCAGGGTTCAGCTTTGAGTCCTCACTTATTTTCCCTGGTAATGGATGAGATAACAAAGGATATACAGGGGAGGTACCATGTTGTTTGCAGATGATATAGTACTGATAGGAGAAAGTCCTGAGGAAGTGAATGGTAGACTTGAAGAATGGAGGGAAGCTCTGGAAAGTAAAGGATTAAGGATTAGTAGGAGTAAAACAGAATATATAGAGTATGGTTTTGAAGAAAGGGAACAGAGAAAGGCTAGAAATAAAGTTAAGTGGGGATGTGGTGGGAGAAGTGGAGAGGTTCAAGTATTTAGGGCCCGTTGTACAGAAAGATGGGGGTTTCGAAGAGGATATGAAACACAGGATTAAGTGTGGATGGACGAAGTGGAGAGAAGCGTCAGGTATTCTGTGTGATAAAAGAATTCCTATTAGGTTAAAAGGTAAATT
>JAIPRL010011727.1:0-13087 GCA_025469235.1 Pemphigus obesinymphae
TTGCATAACATTTAATTATTTTGGTATAAAAATACTTACTTTAAATTTGAATTTATGAACCTATATTTATATTATTTAGAATTAAAAAGTGAAGGGGGCCCTTTTTTACTTTTGCACACGGGCCCATCTTTGGGATGAACCGCCACTGTATACTACCTATGACTATACTACTACTACCTATTATTATACTATCTACTACTCTACTTCCTACGACTATACAAATTATAACTACTATACCTATGACTATACTATATATGACTATACTACCTATGTCTATAACACAAGATAAAAAGAAATTCAAATTCAATTTAATAATTTTAATTTACTGTTTGCAATATATGCTATTAATTTAAAAATCATCTTATATATTTAAAACTATATTTATCCTTCTTTTAAAAATTATATCAAGTCACGTGTTCTCATGTGTCAATGTCACATTGTCACATATCTCACACGGTGATAGATGTCACAATGTGACATATTACACATATTTTCGTATAGTAAGTATTTTCAACTTATCTCAGAATATTAAAACTATATATATTTCTTAAAAACATTTTTGAGACTACCAATACTTTTACACAGAAAAAGTTGAACACCCAATACACCCCTTAAAAATATAAATTTCTGTCAGAAAAGCCTACGTTACATATAGCAACTATGTGGAGTTTTCGATGAAACCAATTTCGTTGGGATAACATGTAGAACGAAATTTTCTATACATTCAAGGTCCGTTTAATAAGTTATGCTACGTTCACACAGTGATAGTAGCGCATATGAGTAGCTGTCACGATAGTACTCTCCAATCATTTACATATATTTTATAGGTTATGATAGTCATTCTCGCACTATCACATTTTCATGATAGTGTGATAGTGCCTATCACGCCCTATATATTATACGTTAATGATTTTGGGAGAATACTATCGTGACACCTACTCTCATGCGCTACTTTCAACGTGTGAAAGTGGCTTTAATATAATAAGTTGTTAAAACATATGACTGTATTTCAATATGCAGCCACTGTGAACCTTGTAAGTCTCCGGTAATATTTTTACAGAATATCTATATACATTAAATTATCTTTAGGTCGAAATACAATATTTAGCCTATCTTACACTCACCGGATTTATAGATACCGGTAATCTTTCGGTGTTCCTCGCCGATAAAACGGTATTGAACCTCCGGTTAGTGGCATCCGAACGAGACTGCCGGTGGCCCGTAGACTCCGTGCTAACCCCGAACGGATACCCTAACACCGAGGAACATCTACCTAGCCAAGCTTGACTTTAAATCACAAAGTAACTCCTGCTACAACCACATATAAATGTATAACTAAAGACTAAATATTGTATTTCGACTTGTATAAAGATAATCTGTAATTAATACAATTTACTGGAGCCCATAAAGTCCACGTAGGCCACATATTGTAGTATAGCCATATTTAACAAACAATTATATTATTAACTTATTAAAAGGAACCTTACAAATGTATAGAAAACGTCGTTTTTACCGCTATCCCGCTGAAAGTAGTATCATCGAAGAACTCGCACCTAGTTGCGATGCAACGTACGCTTTTCTGATATAAATTAATATTTTTAGTGTTTATTCAAGTTTTCGTGTGTAAAAGTATGGGTTTTTGCTCAAAAATGTTTTTTTTTAGAAATATATAAGTTTTAATATAATATATTATATATTACGATAAGTTGTAAGTACTTATTATACCAAAATTAGTGTTATGACCTATGAAAACACTTTGTGTGACTCTTTTCGATATAATTATTAAAATAAATATAATTTTTAATACATAAGATAATGTAGAGAGTATAAAGAGAATGTGTAATGGTAACACAAATATTTAGAGTTTAATTAAATTAAATTTGAACTTCTCGTATACTAACTAATTAACTACTGCTACAATCAATATACTGAAAGAAACTTCGACTAACCATTAAACCATTTGATGACACTATTGATTATTTCCATGGCATGCAGAAAAAAATCGGTGCAATCGGTAGATACATTTGTCTCCGTTATGAATTGTCATTTCCTCACTTTTCGTCAGCAACATCATCATTCTTCCATAACCTGATGTACAAAATAAATTTCATTAACACCAATCGGAAATTTTGTAAGTAAATATATATAATATAAATTATTACAGTATTAAAATTAGATAGAAATAACTTATATACGATTAATATACCTTACACATAAAATTAATTTGCTACTAAAAATAATTATGATAGAAAATATGAGGGTTCTTTATTTATTGAACGAAGCATTCGGTGTAAAGGATTGCTAAGGTGAGAATGAAGAAGAATGTCAAGAAATAAAGAAATTGCGGCATAAGAGAGGAATCTATTTTGTATACGTTTTAATTTTAAATGATGTTTGACCAGATACAGATTTCAAATAACAGTGCCATACTCCAATATAGACCAATATAAATTTAAACAATTTCATATCATAATTTTGAACAAAATAATTTATATTGATTAAATACAATTTTAATATATTTATAGGACTTAAATGGGCTAACAGCTGATAAACTTACCTACCTACCTTATAACTTTTAAACGCTTTCACTAAAGTAACAATTATAGAATTAGCAACTTCTCGATATTTTAAAAACTAATAATTATGTTAACAATACGGTTTAACACAAATTTAGACGTTTTTCACCAATATAAAAAAAAAATGATACAACCCATGAATTAAAGATAGAATTTTTTAATTAATCACTAGTTTTTATAACATTTATAGGTATCTACTATTTGCAAATCACGATTTTTAGCAAAAAGTATTTAGAAGATGATTTTTAAATAGGTACAGAAAATTTAGTAATATTCAGTAAGATTTAGTGTACAAATTATATAGAAAATTATATACATTATTATCTCTGAAAATATATTTATATTTTGGAATTACCACAGATCGTTTGAAATATCGATGGATATCCAATAGACGCATATTTTCCGTGCTAACATATCATAGAAATTGTAATATTGTATCAATGTAAAATGTATAGATATTTTACTGCGTTCTATAGTTCTGTGTGGTCAGTTCTGTATATTATTAATTATTATGTAAATATGTAATATAAAAATTTTAATCTGCAGTTCGTACATTTGAAATGTTATTTTTAAAATTTTTCGTACAGAATATACCACTATTTATGCAATTATTGTATACAAACCACTTTCATCTACCGCAAAATAATATTTAACTATGATAACTACTTTCAGGGAAATTATAGTTAATTTAAATATAAAAATGAAATTGTCGTATGGTTTAATTATTTGATTTCCTGATTAGTATAATTATAAGTTATTTCTATACTTTGGTAGAAGAAAGCATAACACATGTTCAATATTCGTTGTGTTCAACAATAATGTAGATAAGTATAACTTATATTTGTTATTTTAAAAACAATTATAGATGAAGAAATATTGAATATGATGTATTAGGAAAATATATGAAAACAAATTAGTAGTGTTTTGTACTAATTCCTTTTTACGTGGGCACCGTCCATATATGTTCGTGTTCAGTTAAAAGTTATAAAAACGCGTTAGGGTTTTTTTGAACGTGAATATTTTTGTATAATATAATTTAACAATGATGTTACATATTATTTAATTTTTAATTTTTCAATTTTTTTCAAATATTGGTAGGTACTTAATGATATAATTAAATTTTTTTAAATTTATATTGTATAATAGGTGTTTTAACTAACTAAAACTCAATTGAAAAAAAGTTCCATATTTAAATCAATGGATATCTTGAGTGGAGATTCTCATAGAAATGATAATATTTTAAAATAATGATTATTTATAATACATATTACATAAGTAACTAAAAAGCGGTTAAAAAAAAAATTGACATACAATTTACGAACATTTCTTTAATAGTAAAATTCATAAAATTCATATCACACAATATCAAAAAATATCTATTGTTAATAATAATTTGTTATATACCTATTATACCACTCATATTATGATCATATTAATATTTTTTGTATATTTTATCAAGTATGACATGATTTCGATAAAAAAATAATTGGTAAAGTTTACGTGAACAAATGAAAATTATATATCTATGTATCAACATATTCGCAAGGCTGGGCAAGTTAATGAATTTTGTTAACTCAATAAGTTACGTTAGTTTAAAAATATGTTAATTTAAGTTCAAATTGTCTTATATATTTTTTTATTAACTTTATAAGTTAAAATTTGTAATTAACAATAAAAAAATTATAAAATACCTCTCATCCGCTAATTGCTACAAAACTTATATTTTTGTTTTCACCACTAATATTATTATTAAACAGACAGTAGGTATTATATAATTATACAATTAAATATATTTAAAATATTGGATAAACACAATTAACTAAAAATATAGACCAACACGAAAATATCGACAGTTTCGACACAAAAACTAAACTGGACTGTGTTACATGAGCCAATAAAACGATAATTTACTAAAATTTACCTCAAATCTTCGTGTACCGTCTTAATTTTGTCTTATCATGATTGGAAATTTCCCAAAATAACAATATTATATGACATCTAAATATTACAATAATTCGAAGATAATGAGAGCCACGTACAACAGTAATACTATAGTTTTCATAATATAGGTAATCCTATTTATATTTAAAGTATAAAGGGTAATATAATAATATATACTTATCTAAATAGTAGAATTAGTAAAATTTCCTATACTTAAAAATAAAAATATCATACAGAAAATTTGGATAGTTTTGTATAAAGTTAACATTTTAAGTTTTCAAAAAAGTGACTTATTAAGTTAAAAGTTAATTTTAAAAAAGAAACGCGTTAAGTAACATTATAAAAATTAACTTAATTTTAATTTTTAACTCGTTAATACTCAGCCTTGCATATTCGTACATGTGTAGTTTTACCGATAAATTATGGACAAGAAGATACAATTTCATGAAAAATCATAATAAGTAATTAGAATTATAAATTTGTCTTAGACGTAAATTTTGAAACTAAAACAAGTATTATATTATTTTGTATTTATACGCAGGTACTTACATAGTATATATATCCCATATTATGATAAATGGGCTGACATTCCATCATCTTGCCGATTGTTTTTACGATGTATCCAAACCAATCATATTTTCCTCGTTTCCATATTCCCGGTGCATTTTATATAATTAAAAAGACATTTATGCATAAATTATTCTCATACAATTATTTAAAATTTTTACATACTTTGTTTGTACACGTAAAATATATGGTAATCATATTTCTATAAGTGGTAGTAAGATCGTCTGACTTGTTCTTACGTTGTTTCTATGTAAGTACATATAATTCCTTTAAATATATATAAGAATAAAATTAGTTTATTAAAGTAATTTGTAAGTGGTTAACTAATAATAGATATAACACAATCATTGAGTTCAAGACTGCAGCAAAAAAATAAATAAATAAAAGTTTTTACTATAATAACGAATATAAAATATAAAAAGTACATTCGTCATTCAAAGTTAAACAAATATACCTCTATGCTATATCCATCGATCAATTATTTAACCAATTTTCTTTATTCAACTATAATAATACAATGAATGATGTAGAATGATTTTAATACAATTTGTATAAGTTTTGCAGTCTTGATCGGTTTATATTTATTTATATAAACATATTTAAAGTAATAACAAATACCTACTCATAAATATTAATAAATACTAGTAAAATAATAAAATGAATATATTTACATAGAATCAAATAAAACGTTTACCATTAAAAAGATCGATGAAATACGCATAGATGAGTGCAGCAAAGAAAAACAGTGATACCAGTGTCCGCGGATATTTTTTTATGCTCTTATTTTACTAATTATTATAATATTCATTATTCATTTTATATAAAATGGTTAATAGAAATTATGATTTTTCATAGGGTTGAAAGCAGTCTATTATTCTAAGGAGTGAATAAGATGATAAATTTAAATGAATCATTTTTCGATTCTTTCAATAAACCTACATATAAGGAATAACTAAACCAAGATTTAAAAAAAAAAAAAAAATAGTAATATCCTCATAATTTAGAAAATTGTTCAAAAATATATTGTGTATTTTTTTAGTATGGTTGTTAAAGCTTACCTATTCCAATAATAAGTGTGAATTCAAAAACATGCCCACAAAACAGCTTCACATATTATTATAGTTATAATATATATAAATACAGTTTACGATTTTTTTAAAATTGGAAGTATTAGTGGTTAGGTAGGTATTGTTAGGTTTGGTTATACATTTCAATGGTTCAAAGCGTAAAATATTTTATAGTAGCCTATATTAATATTATTCAATAGTAACGCTGTATTTTAAAATAATAATTACCAATTGTATACAGGGTATACGGGGTGGGGACGCTGGGCTCGAAGGTAACCCAGAACCAAAAAAGGACTTTATAATACACTATGAGAGACAGAGTATTTAAAGTAATCTTATTTTAAATTGCATGAAATTTATATCGTCAACGTTTTTGTTAAATCTGTACATTTATTGTTTATTGAGAAAATTATTTTTATCGGATATGTGTCAATTGTAGCGGGAACTATTTTCCGCGAACAATTGACGTGATACCGTTTTTATCTTACAATTCTTACCTTCACTTATAAATAATAACGAAAATATTAAAATATATTTAAATAGGTATAGTCGTATACTCGAGTTTTAAAATGATAAAACACCTCGGGGTAATAGTACACAATTAAAACTTTTTACAAAAACACTTTAATACAATCGCAACATATACGTAAGTATATCAAAACAAAGTAGGTACAAATATTATACCTCACCTTCGGAAGTTCTCGCAAGTACTCACCGAGATAGAGCAAGACTAGCTTTTACAATATATATTTTGGTTATTATAAACAGATTAATTGATAAAAGTGCGACATAAAAAATTTTGAATTTGAATGGGGCTAAATCGCGATGCCGATTTGAGACTGCGTTGGCATATATTATAACTACTTATAGTACCTACATAATATTTTATATAATATACATGTGCAAGTATACGAACACTTACACTTGGGGAAGAGGGTGTCATATCCCTCACCCAATGGCACTTTTAAATTCTGAGTGGAGCGAGAAAGATAATGGTTTTACAATGACGTTTATTTTTTATTTTTTGTTTTTTTCATCAGAAGACATGAACCAAACTGTATGACATGTGACCCCATTTTCCGGTAACAAATTTCATCTAGTTAATTTGTACTAGTTCAGATAGTGACAAAATATACTATGACAAACATTTTGTACTATAATGATAATTATAGCATAAAATACAATAAAATTAATTACTATTATAATATATACGTATAATTATTGTAGATTTTAGATTTTTTAGCGGAGCGAGGTATATTGGTATATTGGTTACAATAATCGGTTTTATTTTTTTTTTCATGCCTACTCAAAAATTATATTTTCGTTAAATTTCATTTAGTTAGTACCTACATTAAGGAAGTTATTTTTTGATTTCCTAATTAATATAGTTTCTTAATACGTACTTAAGAAAAAATACTAAAAAACTTCATAAATACTGTTAAAACGTGGTTTCATCAAAATCGATTATAGTTATTTAATCTAAGCCCTAATAGCTGTAATAAATTATTAAAATACAAAAATTTAAAGTGCGAAATAAACAAAATTGAACAATTGCGAATCGTTGTAGTGCGTTTTATGTACTATGTATTAAGATCATATAAATTATATAAATTTAGTTTTTATTTTAAAAATATTAATAATATAGCTATATAAATATATATTACAAAATATTTTAATTAGAAATATGATAAATACCATTATTACAGTGAATAATATTTTACCTACTTGTTATGTCCTAAAAACATTTAAATCATAATATAAAAAAGTTAATATTAAAAAAAACTTAAAAGTACCTATAACAAATGTTTTCCAAAAATTATAGTATATAAGGTATAACTAAGTGTGTGCGCACCATGCAGTATATACATATTACATACGAAATGTCCAAATGCACTGAACTCTTAAGGGGATGACTAGAAGTGACGATTGTCTGGTCTCTCCTATCACACACGTAACATAGCAATTTAGACCATTTCTATTTCCAACGTACCGATGGACCTAATGATGCGATATGGATTCTAAAACTCATCTGAATTTTTCGTAAAGTCTACTTAAGATCGACTTTCCCACATTTTTGATTTTGTTTCCCAAAATCCCTTTAATCCCTTAAAATTAAGTTAATATATTTAAACACTTAAAAATTGACATTATATTTTTGTGAAAATCAAGGGAAAAAAATGAAAAAGTGGGAAAGTTGTTCTAAAGTAGATTTTACGATGAATTCAGATCAGTTTTCAGAATCCTTATCGCATCACTAGGACAATCGGTATGTTGGAAATGGGATTTAATCTTTTCAAATATGGTAGGCGTATTTATTAACATGTGCCTGTGCGTGCGAGTGTACACACCAACATTATCATTATTATTCCAAACGTATTCACACACACTAAAGACCAAATACTACTCACACATACACACTGTATAACACGAATAAATCAAATTGCCTATACACAACCCCTTAATTAATGACCGCTTCCAATCCCCTTAAATACAAAACTCTGTTAAAATACAGATAACAATTTTTATTATAATCTATACTTGTGTAGTAATAGTGTAAATATGTGTGTATCGGTTGACGAACACTTTGTATCACAAAATACTCATAAAACCCGTCGGGACTGAGTTATGCCAATGATATTCACGATTTATTATTTGGCAGTCCAAAAGATAAGAAAAAATAATGTTCTAATTCTAATAGCATCCAGATTTTTTTTAGGTATATCTGGAGTTCCAACCCAAAATTACAAATATTACAAAATAAAAATTATATAATATTATATTACATTAAAATAGTACTAAGGGATAGTAATAGTACTAATACAGATAACACAATGTGTGTAAAAATGGGAAGGAAAATATTTGGGTTGTTGAAAATCTATAGATTCATTAATTGTATAAATCTACAATTTTAAACAGGCGGATTGCATAGTGGAAACATGATACATTATAAAGTATATAGAAATAATTATGGATAAATTTCGATCGTACAAAGTGTCCGTGATCGATAATCGTAATTTAATTTTGACCGTACAAATAAGTGTCCGTTTCCCACATGAATCGGCCTAATATACAACAGTATAGTATAGTGCTATATTCATGTTAGACTTGTGATTTTATTTCATTATTTGTAAAATGTGATAACTAAAATAAATTCTTTTAAAAACGTTTATGAAATTAATTTATTGCTTTTATAAAAAGAATAACTAAAAATATTATATAGGTACCTATAGAAACCGGAAATTTAGCACGTTCGCAGAGCGGGCATTCCCTAACTTGTTCCCTTACGGGTTTATCGAGAAAACGAAAAAACAAAAAACAAAAATACGATACCTTACGGTTATTTTGTCCGATGGTGGTGACATAGTGGCAACCGTCAATATCCGTCCGACGACGACAGGATCCGATGGTTCGACGTCCGTGCCGCGGTGCTGATGTAGCTCGTCAGTAAGTTGATGTCGTCGACGAATGCGTGTCCCCCGATTTGTGCTCGCAATTATTATCGACGTGTACGGCAAAAGTGACGGTTATTAATGATCTGACAGTAAAACGATGTATACAACACCACAACAACGCAATACAACGATGAGTGGATGTCCTCCGTGGACACGTCACAAGTACCATCAGAAACTGCACATGTTCCGTGCATCGTCCGTGGCGACTGGGTGTTCGAAAGTTCCAGAAACTTCGATTCCAGGGATGGGTTCGGGCTCACCGAATAATAATACTGCCAGACCAATTTCACCGCCGCGGTGGCAATGCATAATATACGATATACGTACGTACCAGTGCTGAGCACCTAATCCTGATAGAACCGGATTGATAAATATGCACTTCTTCTGCCTGCCACCATGTTTGCATATTCTTTGGCATTCTACCTCTACTCTCACCGACGACTTCCTTATAGCAACCCTCTGCTACCTTTTCCCACATTTCGTTTATATTCCTTTCCGTGTTCCACACCCCTGTCTCAATCAACTTTATTGTAAATACTTTTTCATTCTCACCCGTTAGTTTCCACCACCTAATCTTCAGTTCCTTATTTATATTTTTTGTTTTTGTGCACCCTCTTTTTCCTACACAAAATATCCATAAACATTAACCTATGTTGTTACCACATTTTCATTAGGGATTACCTAACAGTAATTTATCGGATCAATTTATTATTATTGAAACCGTGAGGAGATTTAAAATTTTTTGATGAAATTGGAGAAACATGGTTTCTGTTTTTATTCTTAGAAGGCTGAAAATTATGTAAAATGGCAATTATATCAAGATGAAAACACAAGTGAGAAGAAGTTCATGAGCGAAGCGGTCGTTTTTTTTCATTTATTTGGGCCAGTCAAAATATTTTCCTCCCTTCAAAACCGAAATTGTGGCACTATTTCCCCCTCTCCCATTGAACATTATGTTTAACTGTTATCACCTCATCCCTTAGGCTATCTTCACATCCAAGTGGCGGCTCTAGCGTTTAATTTTGGGGGGAGTATTTTTTTTTTCTTATTAGATGCCATATAGACAAAAAATTTATACATTTTTAGGAATTTGGGTGGCAATGGCCCCTTGCCCTCTCCTTAAAGTCACCACTGCAAGTACGTAATTTCCTCTCACTCGTTTTCCCCGCAAACATCTCAGAGAAGTAAACTCGCTCATAATCTTTTTAGGACACATACTTTTCTGATAAATTTTACACCGGTGTCAACCTGACGCAACCTTAATTAGTCGACTTCTATGACAGGCATGACGATGAGGTAACCTAAGGATGAGGTATTCTAACCCCCTTCACAAGGAAATGGTTTTTATATACTAATGGGTAATGATACTATTATCCAAATATAATTTTTTCCTAACTTCAATATAAGATTATACATTTATTATATAATTCATTATCAAAAATATTTTTCTGTATTCCTGGACCAGGAATAATTACTGTACATAAAAAATAAAACCACTCAAAATTTGCCACCCCTAAAATTTTACCGTCTGAGTCCCACGACTCCTCTGCCCCTCCATAAATACGTCCCTGATAATGTAATAATAATACTTATTGTATAATTTGTTGTTAAAAGTTCCATATAAATACCTTTATGCAAGCAGGATTCAAGTTTTAACATCTTTAGAATTTTCCATTTTTCTTCACGAATACCGTGGAAACTTTTAAAAGATAAAATAAAAATTATAAAAATAAAAATAATTATCCACCTAATATGTAGGTATTATCAAAATTAACCTTAAAAAGCCAATTTTTTAGGAAAAATTGTTTTTAAATCTAATTCAAACCTACGAGTTTAAGAAAAATAATTTTTTAGATTGTAAATACTGAACCCTGTTTTTCTCTTTCATATTAGCCATTTTAGTTTTTCTATTAATTATATACCTATTGTTCTATAAAATTACCTGATATAATATTATTTATACCTGTTGTCAGTTTTAAACTCTTAAGTCTTAACTAATGTATATTTCGCCTATTGTATTGGGCTCATCCCGCATTGTCAATAAAATAAAATAAAATATAGGTACACATGCAAAAAAAAAATACCGTCAAATACAGGTGGTACGTCGTCTCGTCATACTTACGTTACGGATTAAGATGACCTACGTAGACTAAGGAATTCTACATAAAAGTCCGGCGAAAAACAGTCCAATGGAATAAAAGTCCACGAAAAATTTTTAATTGCTAGATTTTTATTTTATTTAAAATTTATAAAACAAACTATAGGTTCGTTATAAATCCGTATAGGTATTATAGAGTTTAAGAACCAATTAAATTTGATATTGGTATTGAGGAGTTTTTGGATAAAATTAGGCATAGGTACCTAGCTAATATTAGAACAAGACCATTTTAAAAATTAAACATTTTTATTGGACTTTTTTTCGCCAAACTTTTTGTCGTCTGACTTTTGTTAGGTGATTTATAGACTATAGTTAGGTGATTTATAGACTATAGTTAGGTGTTTTAGTAGGTATTCCAAATGCCATTTGCCTATTATATAATATAATCAGATGTACAAAAAAGCCAAAAGGTAATTTTCTCAATAATTGACTTATTATGCGTTTATAGTCCAGTGGCGTATTTACGGTTTCCTTCTGGGCGGTAATGACCAGGAAAAATACAGCCTGTCAAATGAACTCTGTTCTCCTGGCTTCCCTTATTATTGTTATCTTATATTTAGGTACGTGTAGTGCACTTATATGAGCAGTATTTTTACTAATTTTGGTATTCATAATAATTCATTTTCAAATTCTTTTCATCAAATTTGATCAATATATTCAATTACTAAACAATATACATTCTTCAGTGTTTTCGAACTATTTCATCCAGCATAATTTCAAATTCTGTATTGACAAAACAAGTTAACGAAACGAAAGAATATCTGAACCTTCCTATTCGGGATGTGATACCTAATGTGTGTACATTGAGAATTTCTATTATAAAGCTTATATTTATTGGTACCTATAATATCACTTTACCCCCATGCTATTTTTTAACATTAATAACAAATATGAATATAATATATATATATATAATATAATTAATAACATATATAAAAACATGTATTCAGCAAAAAAAAAAAAAAATTAAAAAAAATCGCTTGGGGCGTAAAATGAAATTGTTCCTGTTTATAGTTTATAAATTATAAGCTATTGATATTTTTTGGGTATTGCTTTTTATTATTTTTCCCCTTATATTGTATTTCGAGAGTACTGATAGGAGAAAGTCCTGAGGAAGTGAATGGTAGACTTGAAGAGTGGAGGGAAGCTCTGGAAAGTAAAGGACTAAGGATTAGTAGGAGTAAAACAGAATATATAGGTAGAGTATGATTTTGGTGAAAGGGAACACAGAGGGAATAGGGAAAGGCTAGAAATAAAGTTAAGTGGGGATGTGGTGGGAGAAGTGGAGAGGTTCAAGTATTTAGGGTCCGTTATACAGAAAGATGG
>JAIPRL010011728.1:0-13087 GCA_025469235.1 Pemphigus obesinymphae
ATAAAATATGACGAAGTAATCGTATGGACGAAATGTATAACAGATAAATATAGTATTTTTATTACTTAACGTTTTCGATATGTTCATGTATTGTGTCCATTTATGAGAGGTAATTTTTAATTTTGGTTTCAGTTTTTAGTGTCCACGTCCACTATTAGGAGTGTCCACTATTAAGAGGTTATAACTCCTATTATGTGCATACATTTTTTGCCATAAAATCATTATTTTTAAATACTTTATCGTATTATAATTATACGTTGTTATACATGCATACAGGTACATTAGTTTTATTTTTAATTCAACTCATACAGTTCATTCAGATGGGGGAAAAGGGTGCATTTGCCCCGAGCGGAAATTTTCAATGGGCAGTACGGCATAGTAATATCAAAGGTGCATAGATCTTTTTTTTTTTTCGCTTATTCAATTGTTTTTAAAGAAGTATTTTTGTTATACAATTTTATGAAATTTTTTTAATGCTTATTGAGGCAAATTATATTTCCCCCCTCTTCCCCATACATTAAACCCTAATGCACCCCATAAGTTAATAGTATATTTTGAATCATTGTTGTTTGACCCCCCCCCCACATCGGTTCCAAATAGGGCGGATAGTCGACGCTCTACCGTATTACTATTTTATATTATCGTTTATTTAAATTTAGAAGTAAATACTTACATACAGGGCCGACGCTAAGTAATATCTGTGAAGGGTCGTGAAGTAGGAAATTGACGACTTATGCTTAATAAAGACGATTTACAAAATATTTTTCTCACTCGTTACCTATTTATTATTGGAATTCAATCATATATTAAAAAAATATTTACCATAGTATAGCTCACGAAACTGTGAGGGTGATAATAGCGCCTCTCGTGACAATATCTAAGTACAGGTTGGTAAATTTTTCCAATATTGTTGGTTTTAACCCCGTAGTATGTAGAATATAAGTATTTAGCTAAGTAATTATTATATTATTTTTTTGTCGCGACTGCCGTCGCTGAGGACATAAGTTTTTCTAAATGACGACAGTCGTATTACGGACACGATTCCATAACACTGTATACATAAGTTTCTTAATATATTTCAAAATATAATAATATGTAATTTTTTTAAATGTATATGTTTCAACAAATAATTAATTATTAATACAGTGATCCGTATTTTGTGTTGGAAACCCTATTTGAGAAAACGAACTCAATAAATAACTATGGAACTATAAATAACTGTTGTGTCCGTTTATAGACTGTAATTACTAATACATAATATTTACAATTTTTCTGATTTTCCGTAGTGCACATTTTTAAATTTGAATTTAATTACCAATGACTGTGGGGGAAATGGTACATTTATAATTCATTTTCTTATACTATATCCTATCGAATATACTATATATATCGGCCTGGCACATAAGGGATGCTATTTTTCAAAGGAGCTCTCAAAAATGTACACTCAAATCTTGTATTTTTATATAAAATCAGCATTCTATAAAAATTTAACTGCAAGCAGGACTGTTTCTAAGGAGTTGAATATAGGCAGTATCTACATAAATTTATGAAATATATATCTAAATATAATTACTTTTTGAATAGAAAAATGCTGTCGTTGTGACAAAATTGTGAAACTTTGGCTGATCCGATTTTAATTCTGTAAGAAACTTAAGATTTTTTGACATCGTTTCTAGATTTTAGTCGAGGATTTTTTCAAATTATGAATTTCCACCTTAAATATTATAAAAATTATAGAAATAATAAAATCGACCAACTCATGAGTTTTGATAGTGACAGTTATGATTAGGTATTCAGATTCTAACTACTAGATAGTAGGCATGACAAAATAGATAGGTATGTCAGCAACAATTTGTCCAATATACAAAAAAGAAGACCCACTTGATTGTAACAATTATAGAGGTAGTAATTAACATTACTAAACGTCAGCTACAAAATATAAGCATACTGTATTCTGGACAGGATTAAACCATACACGGAAGATCTACTGGGGGATTATCAATGCGGTTTTAGACAGAATAGGTCAACCATGGATCAGATTTTTAACATGCGACAAATTTTCTATAAGGCATGGGAATTCGACAAAAATCTATGCGTACTATTCATAGACTTCAAGAAAGCATATGATTCGATCCATAGACCCAGTCTGATAAATATTATGAAAGAATTCAGGTTTCCAAAGAAGTTTATAAAATTAGTTGAAGCGACCCTTAAATATATGGAGGTAAGAGTTAAAATAGCAAATAAAACCTCAGAACCAATCAGAGTAACAACGGGACTCAGACAAGGGGACGCACTATCACCCATATTATTTAACTTATTGCTAGAGAAGGTTGTTAGAAAGGTAAATGTCACTGGAGGTTTTGTACTAGGACAAACATCTGTAGATCTTCTGGCCTATGCAGATGATATAGCCATCATAGGGAATGATGTGGAAGAAGTAAAATCATTGTGCCGAAAACTTGTTAAAACTGCAGGAAAAGTTGGTCTACTAATTAATGACAAAAACACAGAATATATAATACTGAACAGAAAGGAGATTAATTTCCAACTAAATGATATAATGAAAGTAGAAACCCATAGTTTTAAGAGAGTATCTCTTTTTAATTACTTCGGGTCAATACTAACCAATAACAATGACATAAAAGTAGACATTGATACAAGGCTAAAAAAAGGCAATAAATGCTACTATATGCTTTGACAAAATTATCGAGTTCAAAAGCTATATATCAAGAAATTTAAAAGTTCAGATATATATGACGTTAATACGCCCAGTGGTATGTATTATATGGATCGGAAACATGGCCCCTCAGGAAAACAGAAGAAATAAGGTCGGGTATTTTTGATAGGAAAATTCTAAGAAAGATTTTCGGACCTTGCCAGGATAGTCAAACCGGAGAGTGGAGGAAAAGACATAATCAGGAACTCCAGGACCATTTTCAACACGCTGGCATTACAAAAGAAATCTCATTTAGAAGACTAAAATGGGCAGGACATGCATAGAGAAAACAGAGATCAATAATAAAGACCGTAATCGAAGACAACCCGGCTAGGAAGACCCCGTCTGAGATGGGAAGACTGTGTCACCAGAGATGTAGGAACTGTGGAACCTGATGCACAATGGAGGGAAGTAGCAGAGTACAGGGACAGATGGAGGAATATATGTGTGGAGGGGTGGTCTTAAAGGCCGTTACTCCCGCATAAAAAAAATGATATAAATAAAAAAATGTCAGCAACAATACGAATTTTAATCCGATATGCGCTTTCACACTTTTTCCCATATATTAGGCTCTCCGCTTTTCATTCAATTTTGTGGTGATAGCTTGGAAATGCATGCTTGATGATAGTTGATATATGTAACCAATGAGAGGCGGAGAACTTAATACACGGTAAAAAGTAAGGAAGGATACATCACAGAAATGTGCGTATCACAATGTTGCTGACATACCTATCTATTTTGTCATTGTAGTAGGTTATAAATAAAATTAATACGATTTTCAAATTATCTCCTTTAACAAATATATTTAATCTATGTTGCCAACCGAAATTTATTTGTACGAAACATAATATTGCGTGGGTATACGATATTAATATAATATTCTCGATGGATTGTGCGGTAGTGATTGATAATTATTTTCTAAAATAATACTTATATTAAATATGGAAATTTTTTCACGACCTACTAAATACATATTTATAATTTCAAATATTATTATCTGAAGTCTTTAAATAAATTGTAATCGTCATTTTTCGACTGCATGCCGATAAATCTAATAAACATTTATTAAATAAGCAAAAAATTACCAACTAATTCTTTTTTACCGACTTGATAAGCCGAAAAAAAAAGGTTATATAATATTTTCCGATTAACCGACTATGCCGAACAATTGTCGATTGACTTAGTTTTTGCCGACTTATCTTCTATGTGAGGAGTCTTCACGACCCACTACACCTATTTTCCCTTCGGCCCTGTTTGCATATTATAGAAAAAGTAGTAAAAAATAATTTGGAATACGTACTTTTTATGAAGGAAATATTAAAAATATTTTGGGAATAGTACCATTATGATAATGTGTTCGGAATACGTATTATAATAATTTTAAAAAGAATTTTACCCAAGTCTGTATAACATTCGGTTTATATTATAGCCGTGTATTCGTGTATATTATACACGTGTTACCTATACGAACGAACAAGATTATTATATATTATGTATTGTTCGCGTAGGTCCGACATCAGAGGCAGAAATTTGATATTCTATGAAATAATCGACCCGATACAATATTTTGGTCCAGTGCTTTCATATAAAAAAAACTGCGGTACGTAAAACATAATATTATATTCTAGGTAGGTATATACAAGTAATTTATTGAATTAATAATATAAGCGCTCTTTTAGAATTAATTTTTCCTTATATTTAATTTTAAGTTCATTGTAAAATATAATGTGATGATATAGACTCGGATTTCAATGCTTTCCAATAATTACAAATAACAAATCCTCTTAACCATTTATTTATACATTTTTTATGTAATTTTGTGCATATTTCCTGGGTTTTAAAGTTTTATAGATTATATTTCTAGAAATGCGCAGGAAACAAATTTGACTGGAGTATAATAAACGCTAGCAACAATTTTATACACCAAATTTTTAAATTATCAAAATAGAATAATAGAGTGTAAAATATTTTAATAACTTTTTTTTTTTGCTCATAGACTTCCCCAATTATGAATAAATTTCAATTTTTATTTTCATTGTTGTATAGATTTTAGATTATACACTATCATATTTCGTGTAAAAACAATTTTTCTGTGTGGTAGTCGTTTTTAAAAAAAAAATTTCATTTATTTATATTCATAAAAAAGTCATTTTAAGTGCGTTTTTTACGACGTCTTTTAGAAGTTTTAGGTCATAAATTCATTTTTTAAGAGTACATTTCAAGTTTTTTATTGCAAAAAAATCCGAACCTTTTATAGTGCAGATACTTAATTCAATTTTAATCATTTTGACGAAAAAGTAATTCTAATATAACCTAGAAACGTAGCTCGTTACTTTTTTCTCCTAACCAAATACTTTATATCAAATGACGTGCTCACCAAATTGTAAATAAAAAACTCAATTTTTTTTTATTTATTCATTCGATTATTGATTTATGCGTATTAATATCCCAATTAAATAGGTAAATAAAATAAAATACTTAGAATTAGTTAATATTTTCATTAAAAAACTTGGCCTTATTATACTTATGTATTATTATTTTTAAGTATACAATATTATAATTCATACCAATATTTGAATTTTAATCACCAATGTGACCAAAACAATGATAATCAAATAGCCTGCAGTACATTACAGTAAGTATGATTGTTTTCTGCCTACATATACAAAATTGAAACTAAAAATGAAATTTTACACCAATACAATTATTTAACCAAAGATTTACGATATTCAACGATTATCCCATTCGTTAAAATGAAATATTAATATTAATTTTTCAGAAAATAAAAAGGTTCAATCCATAAAAATGACCAAAATAACTGTTAATTGAGCTTTTGGACACCTCTCCTGATTTAATGAAAAAAATTAAGATACCGGTCTTTTATTAAAATTTCCTAAAATATATGTGTATACAGTACACATTTTACGCTTCGATAAAATTTTTCCATTTTTCTAAAGAGCAAACTGGTTTAAAACTAGTCTTCGGGATTAACTGTTGAAATAATATTTCTATGGACACTTAATAGATCAGTTAATGTTCTTTGTCCATTATACTAGGTATACTATATATATTATATATGCATAATGTATATATTTTTCGTGAAATATTTTAATGCGTTTTAATGTAAAAATAGTCAATATTGTACTGTAGAAAAATATGGCTGTTAACAAAAATGAATTATAACACATACTCACTCGTAATTACGAAAATGGTTATAAGTAATATATAGTAATAGTATGTTATATAGTAATGGCATATAATTATTTATTCAACAGATCGATTTGCAAGACAAATGATGCAGTCCATAATATTATATACAAGCGATACGAATATTTTTTCTTGCAATTTTAATATTCTAAAGAATAAATATGCATTTCTGTATTTCCGATATTATGGGTTATTGATGAATATATATTATATACCTGTATACTATACAAAAAAAATATCGTATGTTTAGGTACTTGTTTGAACCATAGACACATGACATATTAACGAAATAGACCGAGCCTCTTTCACCTACCTTTTAAAACACTCGGACACAATGGTACAACAGCTAGGATTTATTTTCGGGAGTGGTTTATTTATACTATATTATTATTGTGATCAACGTCTTTAGTGAAATTTGTCAACTTCTTAATTACTGTATACCTACTATATTACAATATACTTACTATACATTACAATTGTTATATTTTTGGAGTCGTCACAGACCCGTATTTAAGAGGGCACCGGAACAGTAGTGTCCATTAAATGAATCAAAACATTTTTTTTCTCATCAACTTTTTTTAGGTACGATTTATTGATATATTTGTATACGATATTGACGTTTGATATTAAATGACTTTTTTCTCGACTCCATATAGGCTTTCATTTGGGCTTCGGTGGCCATATATCATGTTGCCTCCAGCCGTTAAAAACGTTAAAAAAGCTATAATATATTTTAAAAAAATTGATGAAAATTAACACGAAAAGATATAAAATGATCTTAAAAAGCATATCAAAAAAGTCAAAAATTCAAAATTAATGATTCAAAACAAAACGTTCTGAAGAATCTGTTTAATAAATAAAATAAAAATGCATTTTCTACTAACTCACGGCTATAGTTATCATATTAAAATATAATTAATATAATTCCAAGGTAAATTTGTTGTTGTAAATCTCGGAAGTAAATGGGATCTGATATATAGAATATATTACAATTGTACCTATATAACTACAATAGTACAAAAAAATGTCGGTGGGGTTTATAACCCCACTCCTAGTTGCACTATTGTTCAGGTAATGTGCCTAGTAGTAGTGAACATTGTGGGCGAAAAAACAAAACGTGATTAAAGGAATTGGGTAATTATCACTATACTAACAAACTATTTGAAAATTTTTTTTCCTTGCACAAAATACATTTTCTGAGGGATTTTGTTTGAAAATATACATATTTGTGTAAGATACCTACATATAGTACCATACATACCACACACATACCGTCCCCACAGATTTACAATAACTATACGAAGGATCCTAGGTCCACACGGAATCTCCTTTCTTTATTTATACGACCTCAGTTATATGCAGGCATTTTTCACGTGTATATAGGTATTGGTATATGCACGTCAAATGGATATTGTACGGAGACACGGAGTCGTGTACTATACGGTCGTCCGATATAATAAATTGTTTCCATTTTTTTTTTTTTGTGTGTTGGCGGAATTAGAACACGTGAGCGAAAGGTAAATCGACGTGCTCGAAAGACGATTACCGCCTGCACCTAAAAACACGAATAAAAACATAATATTCGAAAAAAAAAAACACCGTCAAACATTGCTATTATTTAGATAATAATATTATAGTATCATCACAATATTGTTTGCTACCGCTTTTATACCTACTATTAATCTCTGTGCACGATAACAGCTGTATATATATATATAAGCCCGCGTTAATCTCCATTTGAATTTATGTTCATTATACGAGTATATGCGTTCACTTGTTTTTTTAGGCTCTTCAAAGTTATATACAGTACTTATTATGAATTATTATAGGAACAACGGAGAAGATATTCGTATTTGTTTTATAAACAATTAGCTTATATATTGTATCAAAAAATCAATATTGGTGTAATACACATTCATTTATCACATATTTTTTTATAATTGATAATACACAGAATTCTAAATCAAATGTTTTTCAAAATCTTATTGGCATTTTCGAAGTCGCTCGTTTCAAAACTAAAAAACGATAATCGTTGTTAAAGAAGATTCTACTACCCCGTATGAAACATATTTCAAATTTAATGTTAAAAACGGCACGATACATACGATACGATAAATACGTCTTTTTATTCCATATAAGCCAGTGAATTTTTCAAAAACTACGACGCAATATTCAGTATATTCAGTAGAAAATTGAAAACGGAGATAATAATATGTATTAATACATTGAAATACATGTAACTAAATAAGAATATTAATTATTAAAATACAAAAGTTAATCTAGAACAAATTTGGGGGGGGGGGGGTTGTCGGCATGCATCGTACACATAAGCCGGATCCAGCGGATTGTTATTATTATACTTATACGCTATCGACGTATAAGGAAGTTGCATGGAAGGAAGAAAAAGAATGGAATGTAAAGCAGCTTTAAAATTAATATTACGCTGGCCTGAGAACCTATAAGGGGTCTAAATCCAATTTTTTTTTTAAATCGACTTTTTTTTTTTTTATACTGTCTTATTAGCATTTTTTTTTTAAGAGTCACGTTTCGAGCTAAAAACGAGATTTGAGGGTCCATTAAAAAAATAAAACGCAGAAAACTATACAAAATATACGAAATATACAAAATATATACAAAATCAAGTACTTTATCTACCGAACAATTTCAAAATATCCTTTTGATTTATGTAAGTTATAACTTATAATAATATATAAATTCGGGCGAATAGGATTGTTACAGTCTAACGAGATTTTTTTTTATTGTGGCGTTTATGCGTTTGGCGACTATTTATGTTTTGTTCCGATATTTGCAAACGCTGCACGATATTTATCGTGCTGTAGCCATTAGAAATTATTGTATATTCGAACAGCAATATTTATTATTTGCGTATAAATAATTACGACGAGAGCAGCCGCGGCTGCAGCAGTCTCTCAAAACCGTCTGTGAACAAAGAAAAAAAAATCAATAATTTTAAACAGCGGGGTGATATAATATTTTATATATTCGAAAATCCAAGGCATTAACGGGGTTAAAACTTAAAGTCAAGTTTACAATATGAAGTTTGTTTTAATTAAGTTATCCAATGTAATATGAACATATATATCATATAGGTATACCTAGGTAATGAGTTGTTACTAAGATATTATTATTTTTCTGGATAAACACTGTTTGTATAAACGGTTTTTCAATTTTTAAAATATTAAAATACTCAACTCAGTTTTTACTTTTCAACTATACGATGGGTTAGTTTTATTTAAAAAAAAAAAAAAAATTAAAAGAAACTTTTAACTTAGAATTAAACTTATTATACTACTCTTACTTAATATACCTATATTAATGTTGTACCTATACATTATACATGTTCACTGTTCAGCCATGCGAAAATCACAAAATCACAGGCTTAGAATAAAAGGTCTCTATTGTTGTATTTTGAAATTGTTCAAGAGAGCGTTTTTAAAATGCAACCTGCCATATATTTTATATATACCTACACATGGCTATATATGTATATATATCTATAAATATATATAACAACTTTCATGTATTTTATTTCCTTTATTGATCTATCTAAAATAGAAACATCTCACTTTTATCTTAAATTAATTGTTTTAAATATGTTCATATAAAATTACGTAAAAAATCGTTTTGAATAAAAGTGGATTTAGAATCCGTTCGTTCTAAACCAACAAAATTACTGAATTGTAATGGGTCATATCAATGTATAAATCTAAATAGATTGTTTTATACATTTTCTCAGTCTTGATATTTTATCATTAATTATTGATTGTATTACAATTAAACGCCAAAAACTAAATATGCATTTTTGTAAAATAAATCGGAAATATTTATAAGTACAGCTTTGAAATGTAAAAAATTCACTAATCTAATATATCTATTAGTTGCTAAATTACTACCAAGTGAAAAAATATACATTTTGCTCAAAGCTAATAATATTTGATACTTTTTCGTAATTTATTTTTTAAAAAATTTCTAATTAAAAAAAAAAAATGTCACATTAATGGTCAATAATTACTATTGTATACAAACGTAAACTTCTGTTTTAAATAATAATAATACAAATAAATAAATATACACAAACCACTGTAATACTTTAAAACTCTTTTTTGCTCCGTGTGCACACATAGAAAAATATGGGTAATCTATACTCATAATTACACGTTCTTGATTTATACTGTTTTTAAACTATTGTAAAATACGAGGGAAAGAGTAATATTAAAAAAAAATCGAATTTACTAAAAACACATTAATCATAATAATCGTATATTATTATTAGTATCTTGTGACAACAATAAGCGAGGAAATAATTTTTTCGCGATTTATTTATCGTAGTACGTGGGAGTTTGCAGAGTAGGGAAGTGAGCGTACCTATAAAGAACAATTTGCGTGGCTTAGGACGATATTTTTTTTCCATTTAATTAATTTATACGCGGCCGAGGTCGACCTGTTAGTAGTATAGGCCTATTTATTATGATGGAATCTTTATGGTTCTTTGTTTTCGAGCCAAATCCATTGCAAAAAGCCTGCAAAATAACCAATTGTCACTTTCTAAACGCGTAGCAAAACCTCACGATTTCACGTTTTGTTTTAACTTTAAAAAATGTTTTTATTCTTTATTATTTCCACATTTCGATGAGTGCTGTATAGTAATTGAATCGCCAAATCTATAGTAGTATAGTCAGGAATTTTGGTCAGTGCTCCAATTCGAATTTATGACTATTACATAGGTCTGGAAATTATAAAATGGCCAAAATATTCACCAAAAAATATACTAAAAAAATAATGATGACCGTATGCCAAAGAAAGGGGAGGCAAATCTGACTAAAAATAAGTACCTTATTTTATTATACATTATGGTATCTACACTTATGTATTTAATTACCTATATGAATGCTTATAAAGTATAAGGATGTTCTTGAAGTAATTTTTTACTCAAAAATATTTATTTATGAGTGTCCTCATATACCCTCAACAATTAGGTCAACAGCTGCTACGTACCACATTATAGATTCAGTCACAGGATGTTACCATTTTTAGCATTTTTTCAATTCCTCATCTAAGCTGGTATTATTATATACCTATTATATTAAATAGTGGTTATAAATATTGATGGGTACACTTCTGTGTAGATTAAATATAATTAATTATAAACAATTATCGACAAGGTCGAATGGAAATTTCAAATGGAATCTTCATAAATGCCATCGCCACCGAACGGCTCAAAAACATTCCTGTGTGGTTGTTTTAGTTTTGTAACTGTATAAATATATTATATAATAAATAAGTATCTAAATAATATTATAGTGTTCCCCCTCTATAACTCATAGGCGTGCACAGACTTGAGTTGAAACCTCGAATTTATATACTTTAACAATGTATATGTGATGTTTTCATACTTCCGAGTATATTGTTAACAATGTCTTTTAGATACAACGATCGATATTCAAACAATAATGTAAGAAAATAATTATTTTTTTACGATTTTAACACAATATAGACTTTTTTATTAAAAAAAAAAAAGAGTTTTTTTTTTCACTTTGGATCGTTAGTAACTATACAAATGTTTATTCGATTTAATTTTCTCTTTAGTTGTGTTTTTTTCTTAATTTGATTTAAAATCAACAGAACACGTCATTATCCATATACAAAAAATATGAGTTACACTCTAACAATTAAATAAACGATAAAGAATAAATTGTTTTTCAAACACACATCGTTCATCACAGATATTATAGTTCGAATATTATAAGCTACGGGTTAATTATAAAATCATTACTACCTAAACGTATTAGGTTATAGGAATATGTCGCTTGTAGTTTAATCATGAAATTTAGAATAAAATACTTTCATAGTTTTTTAAATAATTGATATTCAGATTAAAATGTATTATTGAACATTTTAATATATATATATATAGCTTATTTTTATATTCACAAATTTAAATGTATTTTTATTGCTTAAACGTGTTTCTAAAGTGGAATATGACAACTCATTTAACGTACATATATATTATGTATTTAACTACTAAACGTCTATTTTGTTTTACTAAAATCGAAAGCTGCAGTGTTTTATAGACTTGGAGCTAACAAAATAATTCTAAAATATCCATAAAAAACGTTAGATGAAAACGTTTAATATTTTAGCTAAAATTTTAGTTGTAAAAACCATTTGGAAATGTTATGAATAATAAAAAAATGTAGGTACCTCTACCTATTGAAAATGATTTTTTAAGGATGTAATATTTTTAGGACGCGTAAAAAACAGTAAGAACATTTGATTAAACAGATGGTAAAAAGGTTTGGTCTTCGTAATGAAAAAAAAAAAAAAATAAAAATAAAAATAGGCTTTTTACTTTGATTAACTCGCTGCGGATAATAATAAATCGATTACATTTTCGTTCGGCATTAATCGCATTTCGTTTCAGTCGATTATTGAAGCGTTCGACCTGCAGTTTCCTTAAAACCGAACAGATATATTGGCACGAGTTAGTGTGGCACTACCTATACATATATGCACGTAATTCGTTTTGACCCATTCGTGTACGAATCATAATTGGGTGGACTATTTTATATAGACATGTATATTATATATAAATTATTAATATATAATGTATATATATTATATATAAATATTAAATTCGTATTATATATATGTGTACTAGCTGTCTGCTGCTATTTCGTTCCGACAATTAGTTATTTTACGTACATATATTAGAATATATACAACGCAATTACTATCGGAAAATTCATTATTCCATGAACAAAAAAAAAAAAAAAAAAATCATTTCGCAGTTACAGACTTATAATATTTATATTCGTAAATAGATCATTTTTTGTATATATATATATATATATATATAAATATATATCGTACGTATATGGTTTCGTACATGACAAAATAAACAGGTATGACAGCAACTTGCGTGTTTTGGTTCAACTCGCGCAATCATGGCGGACGCTTTTCTCCGCTTATCGTCATCTCAGTATCTACGATTATCATGATTTTTGTTACCTATCTTATTTTATTGCCGCCTTTTTTGTTTTTTTGAAAACAAATATTTAATTTACTTTTAAGCGTATTTTATAATTTGTTAATTAATTTTTAATTCGAATGAATATGCCAATCTATGTGTTTAGAGGTTGT
>JAIPRL010011729.1:0-13086 GCA_025469235.1 Pemphigus obesinymphae
AAAAACTCAGGTACCTACGCGTTCTCCAGGGATCGTAAATTACCTTTTTGAGTATACTTTTAAGGCGGCTCTCTGCGGGCGTGTTTTAAGGGGTTATTATATAGGCAATTTTTGAACAATGTATGTGTGTACGTGTGTAAATTAATATATTTGTGTGTAAGCCCCGCATAAATAGCGATAACAAAAATAATTACTGTGGTCGACAGCGACGGGACGGCTAAACATAATATTACGCACGCGAATGCACAAGTCATTTATTTATTAGTTCAAAATATTCAATACAAATTTATGACTGAGAAATAGCTATACGCCTGACAAAAATTTAAGTACTTCCAGTGGTTCGATTTAAAAAATGTAAAGACCATTGAATGTAGAAACAAGTTTACTTTGCATCGGTCGGAGTACTTTTTCAATTTTATCCAAATTCTTGATGAGAATAAATATTTAAGATTTTATAAATTTGTAAATTTTGAATATTAAATATATTAAAAAATGTTGAAAATATTATAAATATGCTCCGACCGATGCAAAGTAAACTTGTTCACCAATTCAAACATCTTTACATTTTTTAAATCGAACGATTATAAGTACCTTAAAATTTGTCAGTCGCTTAGGTCGTTTTGATGAAAAATTGATGAAGCAGAGAGCCGCCTTAACAACATTATGTAAACGGGTCCGAAACGGCAGCCAGAAACTCAACTAGTTCTACTTTGTGCACTTCTATGGAAACACGTATTCACAGCGAATTTTATACAAATGTGCCATCAATTTATGTTTCATCTAGCTGATCAGGACTATTTAAGAATATTTTAGCGTTTCTCCCTGATGACTCCAATTGATGAATATCGGTTTTTGCCCGGTTACATACGGATCATCTGCAGCGCTGTTCCAAGTACTTCGAACAGTGCGTGAATTGGCAACTATATATGGAGCATCTTTGTCGTTAGCGGCGGTTGTTCATCATCAATCGTTCACAATTATTTAAATAACTGAGCTATGTAAAAATATTAAATTTATTGTGACTACCTCCAAAAATGTACTCCAAAATTATAACGTGCATTTTACTAGTACTCTTTTTTAGAATTTTGGGGGTTCTGACAGTGCAAATTTTTAGTTTGTGAATTGTTTGACATCCTTACCTAGATCCCATAAACCTATGGGGGGAAGCTAGAGAAAGATTTTGGTTAGCTGATGCCCAACCGGGTCGACCATGGTCTAAAGACTGCCAACTGTCCCCACCATCTTGCCACACTCTGGATTACTACGTTTTACCCCATATTATTTGGCGAAACAGTCATGGAGATTGTTTGTGCCCCTCCTGTGGACCTTGAGGAAGAATTTGAGTGGTGGTGTGACTAAGTATATATAAGACCCCATGGTATCCATAACCACAATACGCAACCGGTAGAGAAACTGTCTGAGGCGTAGCATTCCTTGACATAATCAACACTGTCTTAACAGTAAAGGAGGAGGACGAAAGGAGCCAACAGAGCTTATAAGGCAGGGTTTAGTAGCGAGAATCGAGGCCAGCTGGTTTAGCAAATCGGACTATGAGGACTGCTATCATAAGAGCGTGAATTCTAGGATTGTGGGTTTTGCAGAATCAGACCAACAAGAATCTGCGGAAACCTAAGCTTCTCCTTATCCTTATTTGTATGTATATATATAACCATGTGTATAAAAAGTGTAATTGTATTTGTATATCTTGAAAATATGATAGTGTTGTCTAGGCAGTACTACGCAAGTTCTTCCCGAAGTATTTTAAGTTAAAAACACTGATATGTCTCGGAAATCAAATTTGAAATATCATTGTTGATGAATGTTAGGTTTATCTAGTGACTACTAGTCACAAGGTATATAGTACAGAGATTTAACTTTGAACTTAAATACGTTTCCAGAATATGTTGCTCTTGTCTGTTCAAATTTAAGTTTGTTCACTATTATATACACCATTAAATATTTGCTACAGAAGTTAAAGCTAATAAATTCATATTTAAAAATATTTTCTATATAGGTCACTGGCATACATAGATATCTACCGTATTATAACAAGTAATTAGTTCCTACGTACGCTATATGTATATATTTATTATTAGTATTGATACAATTATTAGAAATTGTGTATTATTCCAGGTGATATACTATATTGTATATTGCTATTTATATTAATTATTATTTAAAATGTATTATCTATATATATATACATATATTTTAAATTGAGGAAATTTGACAAGGGCATCGAGAGAATTCACTCAATAGCACTGGAGGTAATAAAATGGATACGGGAATTAGATGTACATCTGTAAATAACCAATTTATGTTCCACCGTGGCTATGGAGCGATAATCGAATACTAGTCATCTTAGTTAGATACCATACATTACATCCTTCTATTATTTTTATTATTATTATATTTAAATCTATATATGTTATATATCCTTATAATTTTATCATAATTTTATTTTATTATTTCTATTTATAAGCTAAATTTAATTTACTTTAATGTTGATTTATACTCAAGGCCAAATGAATTAGTAAATAAATAATCTATATATTAACTTTTCAGAGCTGTTGCTTCATCAGCGCCTGTATGGTATTTTTCCGGTATGTCGGGGTGCAACGATTTTTTTAAATTCACAACAATGGTTTACAGGAATACAAGTGAAACATGTGTAAACATTATTTCGGCTTCGTGGGCAGCTATCGATAATGTCACTAAAACGAGTAAAGTACCTATTCGATAATTATAATGCATGTCACGTCGATTCAAAAATATTAATTTGTTTTATATTTACCTAGATTTTTATAGATTTATTTAAAAATATAATTTGTTTTTAATTTTAAAATACCTTTGATATAATAATAATCAGTATTAGAAATAGATAACTAAAATATTATCTAGATAAAGATAAAAGATAAATTAATTTTTATCTAAATAAAGAAAAAGGATTTTTTTAAAATTCAAAAATATTTTTCTCAATATTTTCAAGATATATATTTTGTAAATCAATAAGGCTAATAATTAGTAAATAATACCATTGATTATATATATAACCAATGATAATACGTAATAAATAATAATTTATTTTGCATATACATGTATATCTTAAGGACAATGGCAAATTTGAAAATATTTTTACATTTAAAAAGTATAATTTTTGTAAATATTTATCTATGAAAATTATTTAGATAAATTTACTTAAATTGTTGAAATTTTTATCTCAGAAAATTTTTTAGATAACTTACAATTATTTATCTAGATAAAATAAAATATAAGTCCCAACACTAAATATGATTGAATCTTGAGTATATATTTGAAAACATATATAGGTAGATAGATGTTTAATCACGCAGAATCTTATGCAAAATCAATTTTGCTTGTTCCAAATCTATAACAAATTAAATATATTTCTGTCTTACAAAAAAATAATTTAAAAACTATGTATATTTCAAATTTATTATAAGAGAATTCGGCATTTTTTTTAAAATTCAATTTACAATATTTTTTTATACGATATTTTTACTATATTTTTTTAACTTGGTAATATAATACAGGTTCTGGAAAACAGTGGTTGAATAAAAATTGGAATTTCTGTGAAACATTGGAAAACGACAACGATGTAAACTATCTGAAGAATTGGATATTCCAAGTTTATATACTATTGGCAGTAAACAACCATCCGTACGAGACAAACTTCTCGTTTCCTCTGCCGGCTAACCCCGTAAAAGTGTGTAATAATAATTGTTGAAATAATAATAATAATTATTAATTAATAACGCTTATTTATAAATAACATATACATTATCCACCAATTAATACCAAATAAAGAACTGTAAATAAAATACAAAACAGATATTCATCAAAAAGAAACATGCCAATACGTATACAACAATTATTCCAACAATAAGAGTCATCTATAATAATTAAATATGTAAGAATATATTCTGAAAATATATACTTATAAAAAGAGAAGAATAGGAAAATAATTCTATGATGTTATTAGAGGTGGGCTAATTTTAACATTCAAGTACTAAACTGAACCTGAGCTAAACTATTATGATTAGTATTGAACTTGAACCCGAACTAAACTATTAGTCATACCGCGTGTTCCTCAACGTACTAGATGATCAATCAGATGAGCAATCCGATGCATATTAATGTTCCCCATTAAATTTCATTAATCGGATTACTAATCAGATTGCTTCTCGATGCATCGAATTGGTAATCAACTAAATTAAATGGTGCACTAGACAATGAAAATGTTATCACATAATTCTGTGTTGTTATCACGATTTAGCCATATTATATATTAACATTGAATATAACTTTTCAAAATATTCGAGTTTTAACCGTGTCACTTGATTTTTGTGTACTGTGTTTCCTTCCATATATTAACAAAATGGATGAAAATATTTATAATTATATTGAAGAGGTATACGAGCATATACTTACTGGGCCTTCGCTGCCAAGTATATAGAAAACCATTTTGACTTTTAATCGGTATTCTTACTAGACATTTGACATACTCTTTACACCAACGACCACCCATATTCATCAAACATTATTATCGTTTGCAATTAACGATGCATAAGTTACTTGATTTGAATTTTATTTTCATAATATTATTGTTTGAATACTATTTAGAAAAACATTCAGTTATTATATAATTGTAAATTGTAACAAATAACATTTTTGGACAAACATATCTAATAATTAAAAAAATTCGATATGATTATCAATGTTTTATAATGTAATTGATAGGGAATTTCGCATTTTGTTATCAAACGATGTTTCTCGATTTTCAATCAGATGCGCCATCTGTTTCAGAACCGGATGAATCAGTATGCTTGTCGAGGAACGCACGGATTGTGATGACTCCAAATTCAAACCAAACAATGTAGTTAGTGTAGAAACCAAATTAATAGGTTTACTCAGAATTTAAATATAATTTGTGTTTAATGATGAGTACTCCAATTTAAGTTTTAAATAATTCTAGTATTCATAAAGTTCTGAAGTGTTCAAATTTTGAACACGAACCGAACTCTTGAAATTTATTTTGATTTTACATACATATAACTGTTCGACCCATCTCTATATATTATAATTAGAGTTCGGACATTGGAGCTCTATTAAAAATTAAAAAGTCCCAAACATTTTAAAAATACACTAATAATTTATTTAACTAAATCATTATTTAACATACTAATTTTGTATTATTCGTTATATTTAATATATATATTTTTTCAGATAATATGACTATTTCACATTACATTAATTTAAAAATTTTTTTGAAATACATGAAAAATTATAATAAGAAAATACTTAAAATTAAAAAAAAAGTTATTACAAATAAAATGTAATTTCTTATCCGGATCCCAGATTATATTGATAAATTAAACAATATAAGATAAAACTGATAAGATCCATTCCCGCAGATAGTATGACATAAAAATAAATGTTAAATTTTAACATTTTTCAAATATGTTATCATAAACTAAAACATTTTATAAAAAAAATATTAATAACAAAAAAAACCTTAAGTAAAAATACCCAAAAAATCTTAAAAAGTTTGCTAAAAAGCAAAACAATATTTCGTGTATTAATTCTACGTAGTATAAAACAAATTTATAGCTGATGTAAATTCGTATTGGACTAATACAAAATAAAACAAAAGCCTATAAAATCCGAACTCATGTAAATATTTATTTTCGGTCTCACTCAAATTCTAATAATTTTACTAAAGGAGCACATTCGCATGTAAGAATTTAGATTATTTTATGGTATTTAAATTTATATATGTTATTAAATAAAACATTCGATTATTATTTTTCATAAAAATTCTTAAAATGTTCTGTATAAAACCTCCTATAAACCGGGTGTACGACATCGTTTTAATGATTTAACGAAGTAATAATGATATATTCTTGTTCTCAATATTTGCCTTTATTTATATTATAATATAATATACACCATATCCATATTACCTAGCTTTAAATTAATTAATTTAAATAAATGTTACTTAAATAAGCTCGTAATAGGCTCCCATATCCTAAACAAGTTATACATTCAAATTTAAAATTTACAATTTTAGAGATTTGTTTACCTATTATATCTTCTAAAGGACATGTGCTTGCCTTCCGATTTGGTCCATCTTTGGATACTAACCATTCAAGTACTCAGATCCTTATTAAGGATCAAGCAGGGATTAAATCCGTTTGAGGATTTTCTGACACCATCTCTCGATACACTTTCTATGTGTGTACCTGGATCGAGTACTCTTTTATACGAGCGCCGTACTGCTGTCCCCACCAGTATATATGTAATCCGGCTATCTATAATCTAGAGATATTCGTAGTTTTGGTCTAGCTGACACCTATCATTGATTTCCAGGATATGATGACCAAAGACGATTTTTGATAAGGGATTAGTCCTGATTAGCACATCCACTCTAGTGCTAACTTGTTTATACCACTTCCACTCAACACATAATGCCAACACAAAACCAATCTCATTAGGTACATAAAATTGAGGTGGGAAAAATTATTGTTTTTATATGGATTTTTCCCTAATCCTGTAGTAAGTTGCCTATTCACCATTATAGGAGCTTTGTCGGTATTTCGTTTCCCCCGATGTAATCCCGGCATTGCTCCATCTAGACTCCTTACTGCCTACGATCTGCGAGCACTACAATTCGATCATTAGAATGTTTTTTCCTTAGGTTACATAGACTGGCTGGCTTATTTTAGTGTTCAGTCATCACTATGGAATGGGTCTAATCTGTTGGTATAGACATTTATGTCTCCGTCACGAGTGTGGTCACCATCTTGGTTATGTAATATTTCTAGACTATTTTCCATTAGCTAG
The DNA here is from genome assembly GCA_025469235.1 of Pemphigus obesinymphae. Classification (NCBI taxonomy): domain Eukaryota; kingdom Metazoa; phylum Arthropoda; class Insecta; order Hemiptera; family Aphididae; genus Pemphigus; species Pemphigus obesinymphae. The sequence continues at coordinate 6,865 of JAIPRL010011729.1, forward strand.
CAATCGTTCGTTATTTATCCTTAAGAAAATTTTCCAGCTGGTCTTCGGGCACTTTCATCATTGATAACCTATAAGTTTGTAGCCTACCTTCTAGTCTATTTACTGACCCCCAGGGACCACTGGAATAACAGTTGTGGATTTGATATATTGAATTTCGGGAGGCGGGATCATCGTTTCTGTGAATGATTACTTCAAGGTACTATGCTGTCACGTCAGTCAAAATATTGTCCGGTACAGAAGGAAACAAAAAGCCCAAGGCTAGCTTTTCGTTCCAGACAACCACTGTAGACTTGCCCTTCATGTATTCTAACCCACACATATCTCCCACGACTGAATCCCAGCTAACACCTTTGACAATTTCTCTCTCTCTCCCTCTCTCTTTCTAGACCTAGGTGGGTGGCTATCATTCAATAGAATCTCCATGAACGTTTTCCATAGGAGTGGTTCTAGTAGACTTCCATGAGGCATCCCCCTTGTTTGGCGTATAATCTCACTGCACCCTTCGATCGTTCTGTTCATACTATGCCACCGCAGGTAACTGATAAAACCGCGTACAAAGAGAGGTAGTCTCCCCGGGTCATTTTAATCTTCCAGTAATATCCTCTAGTCCAGATTGTTGAGTGCGCCAGAAATGTCCAAAAAGACGATGATTGATACATCGTAAAAATCTCAATGGTAGACTCCCACTGAAATCCTGGCAATAAAGGTCAAATTTCATCAGCGCTACATACCACCCTCTACAAAATCTTCTTGGTCTCTAATCGGGAATGGGTAGTACTCTTCAATAAAAGCGCAAACTTTGTGTAACAGTAGTTACCAGCTGCTCAGATACCTCATACGGTTCTTTTATGATGACTGTCCCTCTCCCCTTATGTCCGGAAAACAAGTTTCAATACAGCATCGAAAGACGGCTTGTCTGTTTTGTCGACATTGTACTTCGGCTCTAAAGGACAATCATTAAAATTCATAAATTAGAATTTGAAGTTTTAACAATTTAAAAGTAATTTTCAATAGAATATACTAGAGGTTCTAAATGTGCCTAACTTTATCTGAGATAAATTTTAATAATAATTAAACCTTAAAAATTGGGTTCAAACTAGAAAACAGGTTTATCCCAAATATTTAAAAATTTGCTCGATATATCTGAACTAGAAATTTGATTCAACCTGATTCTATTCAATTAGATACAAGAAAATCTGTCTTAATTGTCTAGGTAGTTCAAACTGGGTAACTATTAAAACCAGACTGCCTGATCTGAACAAAACTTAATAAACCCTATAAATATTAAAAACAATGACCCGACTGTTCCTATCGGGCAGTTCATAAAAACCTGTATAGGACTGAATAGGTGTCTATAGTAAAAAAAAAAGTCAGGGAATGATACATTATTATTACTTTCATTTATGAGGTGTTTCTATCATTTTATTATCTATTTAAAAGTTGATGGAAAATATTTATTAATTAGTAATTTAAAGTATAAAAATAATTTTAAACATTTTTAAGTAGTTCTAATTTATCTCGTGCCACGGGCGTCATAAGTTCTAGCTCACAACTATACATATATTAGTTACTACTAATGCCTTTAAATACTATATATATGGTCGTGTAAAATCTAAGTAATTATTACTATTAATACTATTAATGACTATTATACTATTAGCTTGTAACTATTAATATTTAACTGTAACTATTTACACAGCAAATGTGCAATTCAATAGCGAACCACCCTGCAAATAACGACAAAGAGATTGTGATGGCCATATACCAAGGACTGAGCGTGTATTTCAATTACCAGGGATCGGCTAAATGTTTAAACGTTACAAATATATATCCAGATAGTATTCAGACAGGTTGGAATTATCAGGTATGTAAAACTAATACATTAATTAAATAAGGTATTTTTATTCTGATTTTTGAATAAAAATAAATTTATTTTAATATACTAATATACTAGGTAAGGGAATATTATTGAATGGTGGACGATTCGGTGGGTGAATTTTTCGTATATTAACTAATACAATGTTAAAACTTTAATATAATGTCCTTGGCTATGCATTATGTACAATTAATTGGATCTAATTAAAACTTTTTTATTTAAATACGACTTGTAGTCCAATATGTATTACTACACAGGGTGTATTGGGTAATGATGTGCATTTAAATTCTTTCGGAAGTATAATTGCATGTATTAGAATTACTAATGAATTTAACATGACTCCATAATCTATTTTTAAATTTTGAGCGTATATAATGATGTTCATTAGATTTTGAGCGAAGCAGCCAAAATGATGAAGCACATAAGAGTTTTGAGGTAATAAGGTTTTTGATAAAAAATATATTTTGTTATATTTGGTACTTTACAGAGGTATTTTTTTTATTTTAAAAACAATTTCCTTAAGCGTAAAGGAAAACTATCTTCCATATAGTACAGTACTGTGTATACAAGTATGCAGCATTATATACTTTGTAATATAAATTATATTAAATAAATATTTATTAAGGTGATTTTTTTCATTTGGCGTATTAAAAACTAGAGGTCAAAGGTAATTTTTTTAAAATAATATATTAAATATTATTATACCGGACTTTATTCAGAATTGTTTATAGAGTATAAGATTGATTTTTGCATTCAAATTTAAAATAGTAATAATATACTATAACGAAGGGACGCTGAGAAATTTCCGTCTTTTACAAACTAAATTTTTTATTTATTTGTTTATTTATAAATACACTTTTTTGAGTAGTACGAGTGGAAGAAAGAGGTCATTTTTTGATTTTTCTCACAAGTTTCCTTAAACGTAAAGAGAAACTACTATTTATAAGATGTACCTATGCAGTATTTTATAAATACAGAAAAATAACAAAATAACAGTTTATACGGTAACGTTTTTTACAATGATGCGTTAATTATTGGTTTTAAAATGAGTTGTGTAGTCATTTCTAATGAAAATAATTATAATTATAAAATTATTATATAGTTAAAATAATATCAGAATATTTGCCATATTTATTTTATTTTATTTTATTTTAATTCATACATACATAAGAGTACCGGGCCCCACTGAGAGAACTCGCTTGGGGGCGAATAATATTAGGTATACATTGAATAATTAAAAAATCATTTAATTAATTAATTTTAAACTTTATATATTTAATACTACTTAATTTATATATATATATTTTATATATATTTATATTTATGTACATTTTATAAATCAACGATTATATAGTCTGCTCTTAATTGCATATACTATATAATATTTAAAACATTTACTAACAGGAAAGGTATTTACCCTAAAACTCCTACTCTATTTCTATTGCTTACCCCAAAAAGAAAATAATAATATAAAATAAAAATCATATTATCAAACCTCTTTTGAGCTATGAATATAACAAATATCTATAATTCATTATGGCTACCGTGATACCCAATGGTGAATGAATAACATATTTGAAAATTATATTAAACATGTATTTAAATAATTTAAGTTTTAATTTTCATAAAAAAATTAGCTAAAGTAGATTATATATCTTTAAATCCTAAGATCGAAATATAATAAACACATTTTAAAAATCAAAAAATCGTGTAAAAACTAAAAATGTACCACGTAAAACTATATGATATAGATCAACTATAAGGATATTTATAAAATAAAGATAATCGCAGGTTCGTAAGTATATATTATTATTGCTTATCACACTAGTTGCAAGTAAGTTTGCTCAAAGGGTTTTATCCTCATCTTAAATAAAATGTAGGTGCAGTTTGGAAGTTAGGCGGACTTTTTTACTTGTTCGGGTACGATATGACTACACTATCTAAAAATGGTTTTACGATTATATAACATTTGTTGGTTCTTATTCTTAGTTCTGGGGCACCATAACCCGATCTTTTACTACAGTGGGGGGGGGGTAGGATATGCGGCATATTATATGCCATTATTATGCCTATGATAGTAAAATATAATAATAAACTATTTAGTAATCTTCGTATAAACATAGTATTATCGGGTGTATAAAAAACGAACTATTACATAATTATAATTACACGTTTTGAATAATTTACAATAAGAAAGACTGTTGTTACTGCGAACAAAATAATACAAATTTTATAAGCATAATAATAATTTACACTGGTTATTTAAAAACGAGTCTGGAGTCATATAATCGATATTATGTTTTATACTAAATTGTTCATTGCATTGAATGGACACGGTAAATACAGTACGTGATTTGTGGTAAAATATAGAGAAACCACAAAACCTTATATAACTGCGATAAATTCTCAATATATATTATATTATAATGTTTCGGATTGTTCATAGACTTGCACGGAATTGATTTTTCCATATTGTCAGAAAGGTGGCAATGAAGACATGTTCGAACCAAACGACTGGGATTTCGATAGGTACGTAAAGTCCTGCTATCACACATATGATGTCAAACCAACTGCTGACTTAATGGAAAAAGTGTACGGTGGAAAAAATCTGGAAAGTGTGTCCAATATCATTTTCAGGTAACTGGCTATTTTAGATTCCTGAGCAGAGCGAGGAATAGTTAGTGGTTTTACAATGATTTTTTTTCTATAACATTTCGACAAAAATAATCAATACAATCGTTATACCTACGTGTATCTAATTACCGATAATAAGCCCAATAAGAATTGTAACTTCAACAGTTAATGGGTACCTATTTAGATTTTTCGGCCATTTTATCGTTATCGTATAATTATCGTATATACGCGTAAGAAAACATGTTCAGAAAGCCCAATTTTCAAGCGTAGTTCATATACTCGTAAATTTTTTTGAACCTACTATACATAAGTATAGGTGCCTACCTAAAATTAACAGAACAAATAACAATTTTAAATATTGTTAACGACGAATTGTAAAGACAGACGGACGTATAATATCTGACTACCCGGTAACTAAGTCAACAATCTTGTAACTATGTACAGACGAACAGACAATTAGATTGACGACGGTATAAGGTAAAACAATAAAAGGGTATAACGGGATATAAGATGTCTAAATATAATATATCTAGAAATCTATAACGACTAAAAACGGCGTATAATCCCATCTAAATAGAATTTTGTTATTTATTATTCGTAATTCAGAAAATAATAATTTTCGAATATGCACACCGAATATGAGTACCTAATCATTTTGGGCTATTTATAGTAAAAATATATTTTGAGGTTATTGAGTTCTAAAATAAGTGACCTTTGGTTTTAAGACCTGACATTAACGGTTAATACATAGTTAATTTCGTATTACTATAACCTTATTCAAAACATTTTAGGAATATCGTTAGTCATTATTTTTACAGCGATATGATAATAATTAATTTTCTAAAATACACCGAAGCACTACTTAGAATCGTTTTATCGAAAGAGATTATTTATTTTTACATTTATATCTTATAGATTCTCCACCATTATTCATTGTACCATTGTATCTAATATTTATTTTGACATGGTAAGGCTTTCTATAAAATAAATTTAAACCCATATAAGTATACCTACAGAAAATAGATGAATATTACTATAACATTGATTATTTTATTTCTCTTAATATTAAAAGTGTTTTTGTATTTGTGTAAATATCAAATTTACACTGTCCACCTAAAAAAAAAATACTCTTAAATCTTGATATTTTCATCTAATATGTATTTTAGTAATATATTACAATATTTTTTATAGTAATTAAAAATTTTTAAACAATGTTTACTATTTTGCTAGAAAATATAGAATATGTATTTCTCTGTTATAATAATTCAATAAAATTTTAAAAATTTATAAAAATGTTACCTAACCAATTTTGAAATGTTTTCTTAAAATTGGCAATTTCATGTTAAATGACTAAAATATTTCATACATACATGTATGCTAATCATATAAATTTTTATTATTATTATAATTGTAGAATTTTGGTTGAAATATACTATTGATTTAAATTTCATGCTTTTACGATAAAACCAATTAAAAAATTATATTGATTGGCCATAAACATAACGGTGTTACATTGTGAATTAATAATAATTCATACAATCACTGTAATAATTTATGCACATATAATACATAGATAATATATATTTTGTCCCTGTGGAGGGGGCTAAGAATACCTCCACGGTTTCCTCATGCCTGTCGTAGGAGTCGACTAATTGAGGTTGCGTCAGGTCGACAGCCGGCATAAAACTTGTCAAAAAGTATGAGAAGTATTA
>JAIPRL010011730.1:0-13081 GCA_025469235.1 Pemphigus obesinymphae
TAATACACACCAAAAACGTTTTTTTTTTTTTTTTTTTTTTTTTGTTTTGTTTTCTCGACATTCTACCCGTCCCGTCTCATTGTTTTACACGAGTACGTCGGATTCTGTCACTGTGGAAGTGAAGAATATTATTCGATTAGAAAATCGACGACGACGATTGCCGCCGCGCGCCGTGTCACGCCGTCTACAAATTGGTACAAGTATACGCGGGCGAAAACCGTTCGCTTTTCCGTCACCTTGGACAATAATATAGGTGTCCGTCTTCGTCATTTTATTCGTTTCGTTACCATAAAATCTAATGACATTACCTCGTCGAAAAGTTGAATATAACCGAAAAAAAAAATAATGAAAATTCATCATCGCGGCAAACGACAATTATTTTTAAACTCGTGTATTTTAACGCGTGGTAGCCGATTATGCGTGTATCACTTCTTTATTTACCTGTAGGCTATATACCATTACTAAATCAATTTATACATTAAGGCTTGACATTTTTGAAAAACCACGCGAGGCTATTTTTTTTTTATTTTTCAATAAAAATTTACCCACACACAAGTTATAACTTAAATAAATACGTGCGTTGACTATATCTATAGCCACTATAGGTATCTACTTACGTGTATAGAATTTTTGGAAAAATTCTATTAAATACAGTTTAAAATTATTTTACATTAATTTCGATAACTTCAAAATGTGTATTCATCAAATATGGGCAAGTCAATGAGAACAATTAACTCAAATTATTGAGTTAAAATCACAGAAAATCCTTCAGTTAAAAGTAAATAGTTAACAAACAATTAATTTTAACTCGTTAAGCTTAAAGTTAAAATAGAAAAAATATTAACTTAACCTAGTTAAAAATAATACATTTTTATAGGAAAATGAAAATTATTCTTTAAAATTATTTTAAAAAAGAAAAAAGTGTAAATTATTTATTATTATTATTATTATTATTATTATTATGAAGAAGATTTTATATCACCTCTCTCAAGTTTATTAAAATTAAAGTGAATATAAAAATTAATTTCGATTAAAATATATAGATGTGTATATAATAAACTCGTATTAATTTAACTAGATGGTTATAAAACTAATCTGTAAAATAGTAAGTTAGTTAAATAAAAATTTAAACTAGTTAAAATAATAAGTTAATTGCAAAAATAAATTGGTTAAGTTAAAAAATTTAAAAAATATTAACTTTTTTTTAACTAGTTAATGTTCATCTTTGGTATTTACTAAATTTTTTCAAAAATAATCTAAAGATTTTAATTTTTCAACGTGATTTATTAATTGCTTCTAAAAATGTTAAGTTTTTGTTACTGACAAAAACGATATATTTTTTAAAACTAATTTTTTGTATTTATTTTGATAATTATTTAAGTAATTAAGTATAAGCTCGTAATAATACACAAATAAATCGAAGCAAATAAACGATAAAAGCGACAATTTAGTTATTTAAAATATCATCCATCATCAAAGTACATAAATGTTGAAATGAATTTAAAATTAAATATAGCTTTAATCTTAAAATATATAGTAAATAATAAGAAATCATTTTTATTTATTTTTCTAAGAAAATAATTTATTTTCATTAAAATTCGAGGAATGAAAGTTTGTGTATATCCCGAATCAATAAACAAAAATATGTTATTTCTTAAGGCATTGTGTACTCTGCTTGAAATTAATTTACATATCGGATATCTACGAGTACACTTCCATGCGCAATTATACAAATAATCATTTCGATAACTGATATCAAACACAGATGAGGGTTTTTAATTTCCTTAAATGTCAGTTATTGGAAACGTTCTAATGGAATAACACGAGAAAATTTATTTCAATTTATATGTAAACTGTATAAGATCCCTTTCAACAATTATTTATAGAATTTTAGTTAAATAAATAAATTATAAATTATTATTAAGCTATAAATATTTTTTTTAATAACAAATTTATAACATAGTGAATAAATTTATTAAATATGATGTATATTTTAATTAATTAAATTTTAGATTTTATATCCGCAACCTAAATATTTTTAAAACTACGTAATATAGTAATATCCTACATTAATTAAATGTAACATTGAAATATAAATAAGTATATATTATGTACTTAATTATATGCATTTTGTTTACACTTTGAAGGTGTAAAGTGTAAACGATGTGGATGCCTCGCCGCAGCGTATTTCCGAACCTTAACTGAGCTGGGGTACGAGTGCCCGTATCCAGTTAAAGTCCGTATAGTGCAATACTTCAACTATGTTCCCTAACAGAATTAGGGCACATTATTATATATTTTATAAATGCAACATACATTGAATATGTATTATATTATTAATATTTCATTAAATGTTTTAAAAAGTACATCCTATATAAAACTCATCCGAGTTACAATAAGTTTGAATATAGAAAAGAATACGTTTATCAACACAAATTTATTTCGCTAAACTTCTCTTGTTCGACAAGAATAAGAAACAAAAACTGTGCAGGTTCTATTGACATACTAATCCGAAAAACAAAAAACGAAAAGACTATGAGAGATACATACATGAAAAAAGGATTGAATGCTAAGTATTCAATAGGAAATTATATGATTATTTTCTGATAATAGTATCACATAAATAATATATCACTTTAATTATATTTAATAATACATATTTAAATAATTAACATATTGTATTTAATCATACAATATTCGTGTTGCTGGAGCTATCTTCTGGTTTCAAAAAATTTAACATTTTATTAAGTAGTTTATTATTTCTATTTAAATACATATATATTTATATATTATGTATATATTATATAATATAATTTTGAAAACATTTAACGAAATATTATAGTATTATAATACAATTTTAATATAATATATTGCATTTATAAAATATATAGTAATGTGCCCCTAATTCGGTTAGAGAACAGAGTTAAAGTATTGCTCTATGGACTCTAACAGGCTACGGGCACTCGTGTCCCAGCTTAGTTAGGGTTCGGAAATACGCATCGCCACACAATCAAGGGATTTTGTATAGGTAATTTTTGAAAAACTATAAGAAAAATATAAAACTAAAAATTAAAAATTGTTGAAATATATTTTGAAAGTAATTTAAAAGTAGTCCTGTCCTAGTACCTACTACTTTTTATTATTGTGTAATCATGATACCTATTTGTTCAAAAACACGTTTCATAGAACAAATATATATATTTCATAAAACTAATATGATTTAATAACACCTATTACTAAATTAGTATACAACAATATTTGAAGACAATCTCATCAGGATTTCACTTATTTTTTTTAATCATATATTCGTACGAAAAACCATTTTTTCATTTATTTCACAAAACGTCTATGAGGTCTCCTTTATATGTTTGTAGCAATTTTTGAAAAATACAAATATAATATTTTATTATTAAGGGACCTCCACACCACACGATTCTATGGAGTATTATTTAGGCAATTTTTTATACTTTTTTTTGTATGATTTTGTGATTGTATAAGGCGTACGTGACCATTAGTGTTAGCAACCCATATCAAAAGTATACGAGGAGTTATTACACGCACCCAAGTGCACAAGTCAGCTATCTATTTTATAACCACAAAAAATGTATATTTTCACTCAAATAGACGATTTGAATTCTACTTTGTTGCAATGAGTAGGTACATCAATTTGAATTTTGAAAAAATATTTGAATTTTCTATAACAGTTACGAGGGAATGATCACTTTTTAAAAATTATTTTATTTAATCAGATATGTATGTTCAACATGTTGACAATTTTGTATACTTTAAATGGTTTTAATTAAGTATAGTACAAAATACGAAAATGTAAAATGTGGCTGGAAAATTCCCTCGAGTAAGCAATGAAAAATCTATATACGTTTTGAACATTTTTATCGAAGTACGCATCGTGCCGGACGGTTGGAATTAGAACGAGTAGTTTTTGACCAAAAAAATGGTGGTGTGGAGGCCCCTTAAAACAAAATAATATATAATATAGGTATACATAAATAACGTTTTTTACGTAATGCATTATTATTATTTTCTATTGACGGTAGTTTCAGAACCAATGTACCTATAGTTTACACTTCCCACAATAGTTACCAGCTATACTTATAAAAAAAATATAACTTTATGTACATAAATAATTTAACTGGATACTTTATACTATTCATATTATAGTCTTGAAGTAAATAATATAGTATGTGAATTGAAACTTGATAAATCTTAGATTTATACTTTTCCATGCTACCATTAACTTGTATACATTGGGAACCGATAATTTATAAATATACATTTATCAAATTAAAACGGAATTTTAATAAGTAAAGTATAGTACTGTACAGTACCGGAATAATTGTACTATTTGCGCCATAAATCACGCAATGGTTAACCAACGTTTACAATAATTACAATAATTAGCATAAAATGCATATGGAAGAAAAGTACATATCTCAGCAGATATGTACAAATGTACAATAAGTCGACATGTTGATTGGATGTATGTCTATCTAACTCATTTATTTAATATGGTATCAAGTTTAAAAAAAATCACAAGACTATAAACAGGTTTACATGTTAGGTATATTATATAGATTCGAGTTAAATTACTCTGATTTCATACGTCGACAAAACTTTACAATTCTGTGTCGTTTTATTGGACAGGTGTGCTATTACAATTTAATTTAATCAGATTTATTACTTTAACTCATGATATTTCTTATTTTGTTTGGACATAATATTTTATAAATTATAATGTATTAAGAATATCCATATACATTATACATTATACTTATACATATATAATATATATATATTATATATATATATATATATATATATATATAAAACAATTAAAATTAAAATTATTATTTTAAAATAATTATATACAATCATTAACGTCAAACAAAGAACATGATTAACGAATAAGATATAATCGTGATATTGAGTTATTCAATTTGCAAATGGGATTCAGATTTCACCATTAGATATTATATAAAATCAATTTTTTTTCTAAAGTACTTATAATGTTTAGTTTCATAGTCGTCGATTTATTTTATTACAAAACTGCATAATTTATATAGAGCTAATAATTATGTTAAGTATTATAAAAGGCCAAAAAATAATGAAGGTACAAACATCTTCATGTCGATGAGAACCTTATTCCAATGCGAACCGATTGGTCATGACTCATTACTACTATATATGTATATTGTATTATTGTTTGTAATTTATTTCAACTTTGGTTCAATTGAAAATATAATATAAATAATATAATATATATTATAATATAAAATATACATACATTATAATATTTATTTAATCATAATATAGAATTAATTAGTAATTAATAGGACATTTTAGTAAAATTGCACAATAATAATACAAGTAATTAAACAATATTATAAAGCCCACCCAAGATTTTAACAGCTAGTCGCTTTCTAAGTACAACATTTCTTCTAATTATGGTAGATTCAAAATTTAAGCAGAATATGATAAATCAAAATATTTACTATGGATAAACATAGTTTTTTAGTTAAAACAATTTTTAAATTTTTTTATCTCAAATTTTAGATATTAAAATTTTAAATATACTTATCGAACAAAAACTCTTTTCTAAGTCTTCGCTTAAATTCTCATGGTTTATTTAGTGTAATTATTTCTCTTCTATGATGATTTTTGATTAAACTGAAATCAGAAATAGCAACAAGTCGTTTTTGACTAATAGTACTAGTTATAAGTACTAAGTAATACTTTTAACTAATCTAACTTTACGTTATTTTTTCTCTAATGTATAAACTAACTTAATTTCATGAACTTTTTAGAAAATTTATCAATTATTACTTAATGCCTTGAATGTTACATATTTGATATTATGCTAATAATAAATTATAAATGCAATCGGGATTTTTTTTTTTGTTTTTTTAAATTTCAGAAACCAAAATATAGTAGGCATTAGGAACAAAACAATTAATTGAAATAATTTAAGTAGTAATGTAGCTTGTACAATTAACAAATGTTGAGTATGTTATATACAATCATTATGATTAGGTATACTAATCATTACAGTAGATTATAAAAAATTAGTTATATATATCGTATTATATAATATATAGACAAATAATTTATTAGTATTTAAGGCCATACATAATTTACTCGTGGGATATGTATTCGTGTTTTGGAAAAGAACATATAAATATTTTCAATGTCTTGAGATATTCATATTAATTATTATTTATTAGTTAGAACTGTAAATCTGAAAATTAATGAAAAAATTATACACGTCGATTGTAAAAGGTATTGTCGGTTTTTATTCTGTATTAAATAAAAACATTTTTTTACAGTTTTTTTAATTTTAAATTGATTTTTTGAGCATAAATTAACCACACATTTAAGAAATTTTTGGATCCAAAATTATATGTTATACTTAATTTTATATTTAGGTTGGTTTATATTAACCTAATGCATTGAAAAAAATAATTGATCAAATAATTAAAAAAATTTGTAATATATTAGATTAAAAGTTATTTATGTAGATAAATAATCATGAATGGAATTTCTTTTTATAAATTAATTTTATAGTAGCAGTGGTTTTGACCATGCTTGAGGGGGATTTCGATTTTTTCACAATTATTCCTACCTATTAATTATTAACTATCCATCCATCCATAATATACACCTACTTCATTTTATTTTCCATATAATATAATAAATTATTACTGGATAATATTATTAATTAAAATAGGTAAATACTAATATTTTTTAATATAAATTATTTAATATTTGGTACAAAGTACAAATATCATAAGTCAAAAATGACAAGTTTTCAAGAAAATTGATAATTTAAACTTTGAAAAATATGCTAAATCGCATACCTATAAGTAAATATGACTAAGAAAAAAATAAATCAGTCATACCTACTACTAAATAGATTACAAATAAAACGTATTATTTACTTTTAAAGAATAAATAAACACAATTATAAAATTGTTGAGTTTCTATAAAACAAATTAATATAATAAATTGATAACAATTAGAAACAATTAATAAATCTTCAAATTAATTCCATAAATGACTAACGCCTTCTTCAAAATTACCTGAACAGACTAGTGACTTGGGCTGAGACTTTAGGTCTATCGTTTAATGTTTCTAAATGTCATTCGATGTCATTCACCTGTATAAAAAACCCCACTGAAATTTACATACTTCGTACTTATAAAAAATTCATTTAATTTTCTAATTCAATCCGTGACCTAGGTTTTATTCTTACTCTTTCGCTCAGTCCTAACTTGCACATTGATAGTGCTTGCTGGAAGGCGCTTAAAACTTTAGGTTTTATCAATCGTATAGTGAGTTTAAATTGTTTACTCCTCTTAAGGCTTATTACTGCGCTTTTGTCAGGCCTATATTAGAGTATGGCTCAGTTCTCTGGGACCCTAGTACAGCTACGTCTTCTTATCAGCTTGAACGAGCTTGAACAAATTCCTGAAGTTTGTCAGCTATATACTCAATATTGATTGCCCTGCTCATATTTACTCTCCTGTTTTATACAATATTCACTTAGACTCTCTTGCTGACCGAAGACGTGCAACAAATTTAACTTTTATTTTAAATTTACTAAATAGTAAAAAAAACTCTCCTACTCTATTATATCAAATACCATCTAAAGTACTTTCTCGCTTCATACGTCAATCTATCCCATTCCATATCCTAGAAATGTTTCATTCTTATATTATGATAAAAATCAACCACTCCGCCACTGCATGATACAAGCTAATTGGGGCCCCTCTTTTTCTTATTCTTAATTAATTGGTTTTTAATTTCTTTATTGTCTGTTTTTATTATTATTATCATTATTTGTCTATTATTTTTATTATGTTAATCTTGTTTATAACTTATTTAAAGCTTTTTGGCGTTCATTATTTAAATAAATAAATAACATATTTACTATAAAACTAATGAAAATACAAAATGAAAATTATTAACATAAGCTTGAGATTATTATAATACATAAAATCTTTAAGTTAACCTACTAACCTTACCTACTAAACTTACCACAGAATACACTACAGTATTACTAAAATACCTACGATTTTTTAAGGACCATTACTGATATGACTTTTGGTAAATGGACCAAAAAAATGTTCTGATGATTAGCCCAAAGAATTAAAATTGTTTACATACATCGTTTGTAGAAGACATTAAAATATTAAGTCAAATAATATCCCTCTGTTAATTATAATTAAATAAATATAATGCATAATATTTATATACATATATAGATATATAAATGATTAATAAACATATTCTGGATTACATATTATAACATATAATTGTACTAACCTATCTACTATTGAAATATTACTTTATAACAAAACTATACTCGATTAAAAATGTTCTGCTATATATTTTACCTTATAACAATTGAACTAACTGGGAATTAATTTTTTTAGTATACAAATATAAATATATATTATATTGTTATTCATTAGTAGTAAAATAGTAATATAGAATGATTAAAATATATTTTAAACTAAGAAGCCATTTTAATATTTTTGGTGGAATTGAGTAACTTGTAATATTATTTAAATAAAATATTAAAACCCAATTCTAAAAAATAATTTGTTTTATTTCAATAAATATCTACTATTTCGGAAACGATGTTCCATCTTCAGTGTTAAATAACGACAGTGTTTACGATAGCCGTAGTTTAACACTGAAGATAGAAATATCGTTTCCAAAGTACGTATTTGTTGAGATAAACAAATTATTTGGTAGAAGTTGGGTTTTATATTTTATTTAAGAAGTCAAGTAATTAAAAGTAGTTTACTATTTTAACATTTATTGGTTATTAGATAAGAAATTAATATTTTAACATTGACATTTTTAATCATTCGTTTTATTGGTTTAGTAAAAGGGAATTTTAAATTAAATATACTAATAAGCTGGACAATAAAGCATATTAAAAATAATTCATTTAAGTTATTCTCAAGTATTTATAAAGCGAACAAGAAAAGTTGAAAGAAAAGTTATCCAAATGCAGAGTAATAATTTTATTAATTTAAATTCTAAAAAAAACTTATTTCAAATATCATCATTCATAAATTATAACTAACTTAAAAATGTTCATAATTAATTTCAAAATTGCAAACAAATAAATATCTAAACAACCATACTAGAACTATTCAAAAATAATGTCTTATAAGTATAGGGAGGTACATTGTAATCAGTAGCGGCTCGTGTTAAGGAGCACAGGCACACGTGCACTGCCTAAAATTTCGATAAATTAGCGTGAATTTATATTATATAAAATTATTATTTATTTGTCGCTGTTTTAGTAATTGTCGTGCTTATGAATATTATTATTGTACATATTATCACGCATCGCACCGCTGTATTGTTAGTTGCTACTCGGCGATGCTTCGGTGGCCGCTGCGTGATATTCCATCACTGCCACTATCGCGAGGTTACCGCAGCGCTCTCCGATGCGCACACTTGAAAAATGCATGTATGATGCGCCGTTTACACACGCGCAGTTTTATTTTATTCCTCATCCGGCGAAAAATACATATAGCCTGGCTCAAAAAACTAGTTTGAACCACCAACTAGTTTGTACCTATATCTAACTATATTCTGTGGTCATATGCCGTAATGACGTTTGTCGTTTTATGCAGTTTTTTTCTACCCATTTTCAGATGTTATCAGAATATCACTTATCTAAGTTTTATAGGCATAAGGTAAATTGAATAATGTTTTATATGAATGTAGGTATGTTCATAATAAAATGAATGACATCACGTTCGTTATTATTGTACCTACCTATTATATCGACATTTTAGAGAAAATAACATAATATAATATTATTAATATATTTGTTATTAATGCGTAGTACTTTTTGGTTGTGAACCACCGAATATTTCACTCGCGAGCCGCTGCTACTGATTGTAATTGACTTTTAAGTTATTTTTCGAACAAACGTAAAATAATAATTAATTTCTCTGTATAAATATTGTAAGTATTTTTAAATTAATTAAAATATCATAACTATTAGGTATGTTTCAACAGTTTCTATAAAATATAGTTTCCTTGTTTACGTCATAATATGCGTAATTTTATATTAATGCGGCTCTCTGCGGATGAGTTATACACAATTATTCCATAATTGAAAAACGAATAGTCTTACATACTAAAAAAAACTATTTTTTAATTACTGTTACAATTGATTGAATAGGTACTCTTTAATGGTTTTAAAAACTAATTTAAATTTGTTATTTGTTACTCTATTTTAATATTTTTTTTAATTTTTAAATATTTTTTCTTATTTATTCCTCAATTTTATTTTATTATTTTTTTTATTACTCATTATTGATATTAATATTAAAATATTGGATATAAAACTGAAAAGTGAAAATGTGGATTAAAGTTGAATTTGTTGATAAATTAAAATCTGTTTTCCAATTATACACAAATTCCTACACATGGCTAATAATGTTATAATATATATTATTATTGAAACATATTACGGGTCGTAGGTAGCCGAATTTATACACACTCTTATTAATTTACATATACCTGCAAATAAGATGTCTTATATAGGTACAATTAAATATTTCTATTACAGATTTTTTTTTCATTCAAATACAAAAAATCAATACTAAAAGTCAAAAATAGTATAATACTCGTAGATACGTTTTTATTCAATTTTAATCATCAAAATAAAAAGTTTTGATTATATATGCTATAATAAGAATCTGATATTGATTTCTATATTATGAGTAAGAATTCATATTTTCACAAATAATTATGATATTTCATAAATTCTTTTTTATGACTATTCAATTTTTTCACTGTACATATTATAGGATCGTTATATTTTGTGTATCTATATTGTTTATTATTGTCCAATAAACTATTTTTTAAATTAATTCATCAAATAGATAAGAGTAATTAAATCCGTTTCCATTTTCTTCCATTATCTATTTTCTTCCAAAACACGTCTATGCCATTTTCTTTCACTGATTATATACGCTTCTCGATTGTCCATTTTCCTCCAAAATTTTTGGAAACACTGATAGATATTTATAATTAATTTATTAGGTATTCATTTATATTATATAATTATTATTAATCTAATAAAAAAGGAGAAATAAAGACAAAATATAAATAAAAACAAAACAATTAATAATTATTTATTATTGTTGTGTTTTTATTTTTCCAAAATAATTCATCGTAAATCTAAATATACTTACTTAAAAATTTAATATTGATAAATAATAAATATACTAAATTTCTAAAATAATATTAAAACAAATTTTATTTGACTTTTTTTAATTATCGTTTTTATATATTTTGTTTTTGTAACAGTTTGATGTAAGAAACTAAAAAGTATATTGTATTACCTATTATTTTATTTTTATATTAAATAAATAAACACGTTTTCTGAGGAAAAACAGACAATGGAGGAAAACAATATTTTATTTGTAGAAGAAAAAGGATTTTTTTTTTTTTTTTTTGAGGAAAATGGACAGTGAAGGAAAATGGTCCCACCCATAAATAATACTCCTAATTATCTATTTTAATCTTTATAATGTTAAAAATTATTATACATAAACAATTTTTTTGTGCAGGTAAACGGGAAGTATGTAAACAAAAATCTTTCTCTTATAACATATGTATTATATACATATTGTAAAATAATATAATATGTAGTCTATTGCTGTATGTCGGGATGGCACACAGGTGCAAGTAATAGATATTTAGTATTTACACACGTAATGCAAATGAAAAAAACCGAATATGCGAATTAAATAATAAATGACTTTATTTAATAGGCACAGACGTACAACTTCACTTAACTTAAAATTGAAATTTTATTTTTTCAAATAATATTTAATAATTGATTATCATTTGTAAAATAAAATAACCGTAGATATAAGATACCGGCGGATTTTCTTAGATTTGTTATACCACGTGTAAATCTGATCTACACGTGATATAGTGGAATTTATACAGGCGGGATCGATATAATATATAATATCCTCATAGGTATCTATAATAGGTATAATATATAATAGGTAGGCTATAAATTCATTTTATTTCGATCGATGCATATCATAAAATAGGTGTATCCATTTTAAATGAATTTAAGGATAAAAACCGTTGCTAACGAGGAAAAAAAGTCTTAACAACGTTGTCATACGCATATTGTGTGTGCGTTTAAAACAAAAAAAAAAAACGTCTCCTCCGCCAGTGTAAACTTCAGCGAATGCATAAATGCAATAAACAATCTAACATGGATATATTATAACGTCATGATGACGTTCTTATGCCGGGCAACTCAATCCAGAGTACAATGGGCACATGTTTTTATTTTATTATTTTATTTATGGGACGTATAGGTGGAAATGTCATAGAATAAAAAAAATTGACTCGCCATTTGTGGAGAAATGTAACCCGTCAGCAACACTCCTGCTGCGATCGTGTATAACGTATATGCGTGCAAGTCAATTTAATCGAAAATGTCACGATACCTACACAATGGGACAGTCCTGAGTAAATAGTCCGTCAAACCTGTGTGTACGAGCAATTACTCGTACATTAAGTTCGTAATGTGTATATATACCTTTACATACACCCGTACTGCATGTGATTATTTATTCGCACATTCAGTATGGTTTCAAGAAGGTTTTTGCTTTCGAGAAATTCTATCGTCCAACCCCACAAATGGATATCTCCGGCATAACGGCATAAAAAATTTGGAATATATAATTAAATCGTACGTCCCTTATTTTCTTCGCAATTTTTTTTTTCATATATTCCTACTTATACCTCCTAATATATATATGAATATTTTTTAACTGTCTATAGCAAAACTACACAAGTGTGTATTGACAAACCCTTAAGAGGACGCTATATTGTCTCTGTCTTGCAGTGGGTATACGTATATATGCGTAACACGGTAAATCCGCGTGTACCGCATTCTTACTATACCTATACAGTTCATTCATGATTAATATTAGAGTGAATTTATACCTATTATCAAATTTGTAGAGAAAAACACGAACTATGCTCTAGCGTGGTGTTT
>JAIPRL010011731.1:0-13080 GCA_025469235.1 Pemphigus obesinymphae
GGAGGGGAAGACCGAAAAAGAGATGGGGGGATGTAATTGCGAGTGATATGAGGAAGGTGGGAGTAAGTGAAGAAGATGCTGGAGATAGAGTTAAGTGGAAGTGTAGGACCAGGGTGGCCGAACCCAAATAGCTGGGGAGAAGTCGAAGGAGAAGAAGAAGAAGAAGAAGATTATATTATGTATGTTAAATAATGAAAAACAGATATATGTAATATATATGTATACATTTGAATTTATCAATATCAAAATTGTAAAATCTTATATAGTACAACCAGTTAGCCATTAAACATCAATATGCACTCAATTTACTGGTCGGCTATAAATTGTAATTTATAGTATAGCACGAATACCCACCATCTTCATAATTATGCAACAATCTACCAGTTAATGGGTTATCTGTTAGAGTTTTTTTAAATTTTAGCATTTATACGGTAATGTAAATTGTCTTTTACGTAACTTTGAACCATACTTATTTATACTAATATCTGCTATTATATGATTTGTTACTATTAAATTCGTTTAATACGAATTTAAGCTTTATATATTTCTTCTAAATTCTTTGAAGTTGTAAATTAATGTATTATTACAGTAGATCATTTGAACTATGTTTGTATGATCCACAAAATATACAATCTGTAAACTATTTATGTTTTATTTTATTCCCGGAAAACTATTCAAAACCATTCAAACATCGACCAGTAGGTATAAAGTTTCAACTAGTATTAGATTAAATATACCTGCGTATCATAATCGTGAATAGTAGTCTTTAATAGAACAAACATGTATTAGATATAGAAAGTGCTAAAAATAATTTAAAATACTGTATATCTCTATATGAGTGAATTAATTACATTTTCATATTGTAATAGAGGGCAAATTTTTACTAATTGTTTGATCTTTCACAAGCAAATATAATTTTTTAACAACGATAATTGTTTAAAATATAAGCCATGTTTTAGATACGAAATTTGGGTAGATAGAATTTTTAAACATATTTGATACTCACATTTTAATTAAAATCCAGATTTAAGATATCAATTGTTTTTTATTCTTTACATCTCAATACTCGGTATGTTATAGATTTTTCATTGAAGAATAAGGATTGATATATTTAAATGAAAATCAATTTTACAAGTGTTTTGTGTAACAAGAATTTTACACAACTTCTTTTAAGTATTATTCCTGGAAGTGTAACTCCTTTTGAGTGTAACACCTTATTACTAAAATTCCTTTTAAGTGAGACACTGTTGGAATGCGATAGTAAATATCTCAATTTATGTAGGTGTTATATACCCTACAAATTACATACTTAAATATTTCTTTTGCATAATATTTCGAAAATAATAATTGTGACAAGACAAGACAAAGTTCAGCCCATATGGACGGGGCCCTATGCTGAGTCGTTATATACCTTGCCGATTTGTATATACTTACGGTATATCTTTTTAAATCATATTTATAAGTAATGGTTGTGAGTAGTCCAAAAAAATCCAGCACATGTAGATGAACCCTATAGATTGTTCCCTATAGATGATAAGAATAGATTTGATATCCGTATAGGCAAGCATTAAAAACGATTAATAACCATAGTGTCGAACCGAGTCTTGACGGAGGGAGAGTAGGCGAAACAGAAAAAACGAACTTACCACATGTTTTTACTAGGATAGGACAAATATATAAATATAATTACGAGTCCATTTGTAAGTCTTAATAAATAAAGGGTGTACAATTGTTTAGGAAGATCTAAGACAATATGAAGTAGAATGGGCATTTAATACAACCGAGTGTACGTTCAAAAGAAGACATCCGATAACCGAAATTGTGTTAAAAGCGACCTCACTATGGGCCAATGAAATTATTGTGCTTGGGCCGAGAATTATAGAAACGGACCACAAGTAGAGAGGTCACAGAGGTCATTCCTATATAACTGGGTCCCCGAACAGAGACAATTCAGACGACCTGGGACGTCGATTCGAGGCACATACTTCACGCCGGTGGCTTTTATATTTTTACGTATAACATCTTTCCGGGACTTAGTCGATTTTTACAAGTGTTTAATTTCGGACTTGGCTGAATTCTGAATTATTTTTAACTTAGAATAATTTAAACTATTTTAAATTTGTCGATCCACAGCGATCATATAAGTTAATATTTTGTGAGCAAACAATACATTTTATAATCATTTGGCGGAATACTTTGTGGTTTAAATTATTTATTTAAATAATCCTACTTCCGTCTATCAACGTACACCTCTGTTTCAGTGTCTTCGAAAGTTCAAGGACACGCACGTAACATAGGTACCTTAGTATAATCCGTAATACTCGGTATTGGTAAGATTAACTATAAGTTAAGTACCTAAGAGTTAATAATTGGATTTCAAATAATGTTATATATTTTTTTTACTTATCTATATGAACATTAAAAAAATAGGTGCACATTGCTCATTTAGTGTCAGTATGACATTACGCTTATCAAATAGGATACTCTTGGCAGATTTATTGCATTTTTAATCAATGATAAATTATTGCATTCGAAAAAATGATTCTGATCGGAGATTTGGTGTACTATCACATCACTATTAATATTAATTGTGTGATTCAGTGTGACCTTTTCTATATCATTATAAAATGGAATGTTTATTTAGAATAGCATAATTTAATTAAAGTACAAACCTATTACTGTCAAATATACATTTTGTAAATATTATTTAGATTTTAGTTCCTATTTTGGTTTTTGAAAACTAAAAAAAATATTTTTAGAACTCTGTTTTAATAAATCTTCTATACAATAGTAACATAATTAAACAAGCACTTAACATACAGTTAAATAAAATTAACGAGTCAAAAAAATTAGTCAACGAGCCGCCACCGACCTTCTTATTTGTTTTTCTCGTCCGAATCGTTGTGAATTTTAATTATCATATTTAATTACTATTATATTATTACTGTTTTTACCATATCTGTTGTTTTTGTTTCGTAAATTATTATCGTTATCATGGCCTTCGTATTATTGTTATTACGAAGGTGGATTTATCAGGTGTTAACACTCGGCTTATCAGTTGAACGAAAATATTACACCAGTTACGTATGCCGCTAGGGTCGCTAGATACGCTGAGTGGGCCTAATAACTATGATTTTTAGACGTCTTTTTATAAACAGATCATAAATATATATAAATAAATTATGAAATTGAATAATTTAAAATGACAAATCAACAATATATGAAAATTAACATGAAACTATAAAATAAAATGTATTCTATTAAGCATTCGATTATGAAATTATTTAGTTATATTTATATGTAATAATAATGAATACCTAAAACGATGTTAAATAATATACGTATACATACCTATTATAATCAGTAATTATTATACTTGTACAAATGTATTGTTATTCTTTTACAATATGTAAAATATTATGCTGTAGTTCGTATTTTTTATTTGAACGGAGATCATATTATTTTAATTTTTTATGTATAGTTCCACAGCTACATAATAATATTGTTATAACGAATTATGAACATAATGTTATATTATAGATATTTATCTAAAATTTTAAACGAGTATAGAAATGCGTACCTATGTATTATATTATGTTATTATATGAAGGTTCTATACAAACAATAACAAGTCTTTTCCTGACATTGAGAACATCGAAGAACAATTTATTAATCTTAGAAGCCAAGGTTACTTATTTATTCCAACAGATTGTTTAATGAAACTTGTTTATAGTTTGGAAACAACTATTTTAAACATTCTGCAAACCAATGAAATGAGTAAACATATTTTGGATCTTGGTTAGTATAAAATATTAACTTACCTAAATTACATATTAGCCAGAAACGTGTATAACAATCATAATCATGATCATGAATATTTGTTCTAAATTGTTTAGTTATGGGTGAAATAAGTCTTCTTGGTATTGCTACAAAAGTTGGTTGTACCTACTATGCATAAAAATAAATTGACAAAATATATTGTGATGTTTTATTTAAACACACGAATGATATTCGCATGCAGAAAACATAACGACAAAATTAAACACAGAAAAAACAATGAAAAACGATTAAAAAAAAATTCAAAGATTGTATAAACACTATAAAATTACCTACCTATTTTTAAATATTGACGTACAATTTTATTGTATTATTTAAAAATTATTATTTTAACATTGAAGTATATTTTATTATATTATTTTAGAAATATTGTTAATCATTGACATACATTTTATTGTATAATTTTGGAAATATAATTTAACAGTTGTTTTCATATTAAATAATAATTAATAATTATAAATAGTAAATAAAGATATTTATTCAATCCAGTAGTTATTACTTTAGTCTGAATTTTAATTATGGATATTATATTCTAATAAACCATGTAAAAAGTAAAATATTTTGAAGTATTACACATAAAATCCCATTATAACTAGTAAATATTAGGCCCACTGAGTGTAGCTAGAGACTCTAGCGGCGTTAGCAGCTGGTGTAAAATTTACGTTCATACTAGTGTTGGTCGGCGGGGGAGAGTGTTGACATCTGATAAATCCACCTTGGTTATTACCTTATGTTCATTAGTGTTATATTTTCGTTTTATTATACTCTATTCCATATTAGTTTAAGAAAATGTAAGACGAAAACGCATTCACGTACACGCTGGTGTGTCACGTGTGCTACCGGCGGCGGGCTCTGTTGTTGCCGATGTAATGAGCCTAGCTAATTTAGCACTAGATTCACATAATATTATAATTTATTATTACCTATATTTTTACATTTTTAATATTGTTTTCTTGCATACTCAATTCGAGAAGTAGGTTATTCTATTTGGAATACTCATAGAAAATAACGATAAGTATGTAGTAAATATGCAAACCCTGCACATTTACTATGCAACTATTTTAGTATGTTTTTTTGACCTTTAACACTCCGATTTTGGTCGACAACAACAAGGGAATATTAATGGACTTTTTGTCGTATATAATAAGACGGGTAGATTATCTGCTCAGGTACTCTTTTACTCTTTTACTTATTCTCGCAATCACTTACAAGTACTTTATACTATTGCTTTTGAGCTTAGTTATTTAGACGTAGTAGTTTAAATTTGTGTGTAGTATTATTTTCAATAAAGTTTAACTTAACCATAAAATTCTTGTTATTTTATTCGAAACACCCGCGTCCATCCTCGAGTTAACCTAGGTTACCTCCTGTGTCATCAAGGCATTACATCGATCCGGCAATACATTGTTGTATACAGCATGACTGCCTTGGCGCTTTTTCTCAACACTGAATGCACCAATGGTGCATTGCACCATACTCCAATATACTCCGCGTACGTATATAAACACCGCGATACACTGCGTTCGGCATTTTTTTGTTATTTTAAAATTTTATATAGTTTTTCAAGATGAGTAGTAGCGATTGTATATAATATGTAAATATGACTTCTCTATGTAGTTGATGTTTTTAAGTGATTATTAAAATTATTTAAATTAATTGTTCGTCATATATGGAATTTAAATCTATCAAATCATCGTTGTCATCGTTCAACAAACCTGCCGTCAACACGAAAGCCTTCTGAAAACCGCTGCCCTTCGCCAACCAATAACTCGGTTTTTTTGTTTGTACATAAATTAAGTATTAAGTTATATTTTTTGGTAATCTGTGTAGTATAGTATTTAGTAATTAAACCCCACCCTTTGTCTATACAATCTGTACCTAGATTTTAAGCAAATGTGAATACAAGTTACTGATTACCCGTACACATATTTATGTTTATTGATTGTAACACGAAAATCCGATTTATGATCATATGTACCTACCCGGAAAATGTCTGCTGTTTACTCTCAGTATGGCAATGTTATTATATAACGGACGTATTATTATTTTTCTATCGTTCTAGCATCATTCGAACTTATTACAAAATTTTACCAATAACACGTATGTGCATACCGCTCTCACACACCTCCGTACACAATCACTGTGTCACAGTAATCTTGGACATAGGTTCTACTCATTATACTACATATTAGTAACAAACCGCTCATCACTATAGTAAGACCAACCATGGACAAACTCGTACATCGTACCTATCTTACACCCTACTCTGGCGCTATCTTACTCAATACGAAAAGAGCACAAAAAAAAACGCACATAAGGAAACGCCCATAACGGAGGATCCAGACCAACTGAAAATATTAGCTGGTTCTTCTTTTTCTTCTGAATTCTCTGAATTAGGTTCATCTGCCTTAAGAGGACGCCACACCACGAAAAATAGTCTGTAAAACGAAACCGTACTTCAAGTATTATATCAGCTAGAATAATCACCGATAAAAAATTTTACATCCATAAAAAGCTGACAATATTTACAATATTTTGACAGAGCCACTTTTGTTTAATATTAAAATTGTATTTTTTATAAGCAATTTGAAATTGTAAGATTTCGAAATTTTTTAAAGATCAATCATAAAAGTTTTAAAATATTTACAAAAAATACCTCGGTCAAAGTTAGAAAAAGTTCTCTTCTTTTATTTAGTGTCAATATTAATGATTTATGATAAATTTGAAAGCCATAAAACTTGAAGTACGGAGGTGGATTTTTTAAACAAATATCGCGATTACACAAAAATAAAAGGTGGAACTAACACAGAAATATTTTTAAACTACTTTTAAAATATATTAAAATATTTTTAAATTGTTGGATTTTCATTTTTCTTAAAAGTTCATACAAATTGCCTATATAAAATCCCTTCAAAACCCGGTGAGTGGCATACTCTTAAATCCAAAACTCTCATGTATATACCATCTAAACCAGTAATAGATACTGCACGTATTCGCCTCACAAATGGACACAATTAACTAGAATAACAACTCAATCAAATGTACATATATAACTAATTCGACCAATGCTACTAGATACCCCATTCAAATACTATTTCCAATCCAGAAACCCCAACCTCCGGTGAAAATAGCCAGGCAATACCTTCAACATTGTCGAAAATGTCAATAGCAAAGGAGGAATAGGAAGGAGAACGCCGAATCAGACTCCGTTTCTTCATTTTAGGACGAATAATTTCACATGGAACTGGAATAGCCCTCCTCAAAAAGCCCAATTGTTCCCGTATAATTAAGCACGAAAAATCTCAGACTCTGTCTAGGAGAATTAAAACCTTCAAGATCCAATAATCAATCAATAAAACCAAAGCTTTCCGATCAAAATCAAATATTTGGGATATTCCACAAATATTTTAAGATCATCAATACTGATAGCCATACCTTCATGAAACCTGGAAATGGTAATCAATGGACTTGACTCGAATATTACAGAAGAATAGTTTACAAAATAACTGAAACTGAAAAACAGGGGCAACATTTATTTACCAATTTGTCAAAGAAGGCAAAAACCTTCCATTCATATAGTGAATATTGAACTCTGGAAAAGAAGGCCATCTTCAATGAACATGCATTCTTCTATATATCTAACAAAATAGAACTTTACAGGAACAACAACAACTCGGCGCAATACTACAATTGTCAGCAAGTCTTTCACTCAAGCTAATATTGAGGTTTTCTGAAACGCTGCGGGAAATGCGTAAATACTACGTAAAATCCATGGAAAATGACCCAAAATGCTTCAATTACTAAGGAAGTCACTCAGCCGCAATAAAAAATTGCGAAAAACAATCTGTAAGATTCCAAGACAATCTTAAAGTTCACCAACTATCACGAATTCACTGAATCAAAGAATCATAGGCAGATCAGCTCAACCTCCTACTCAAGCATCCTGAAAAATTAAACAGAATCCAAAGTCGAAACACAGTCTATCATCCAAATTCTGTCCTGCCTGCTAAAAGATCTGGACTCTGAACCACAAATATCAGAGATATCTTTATCACCACGCTCACAGCTCTTATTCCTACTTACTTTATTTTCCTACAAAACCATGATGTATAATACGAATATTGTTTTGGAGTACTTACGCCTTTAAGAGTCCTCATAAGTGACTATAATTAATCAGCTTTGTTTATGACAAAAAGATATATAAAAGGTATAATTTTACTATTAATTTAACCATGATTGGGAACTTTTGTTTCTGATTATCTATCCAAAAACAGATTCTTGGTATTAAAGAATATATTATTATATGGAACAAATCATGTTTAAATTTTAGAACTTATCTGATTAATAATGATAATAAATGATAATAATACAATTAATTATGGAATGAATACAACAATTTACCGCGAATTATATTCCAATCATTAACAATAATAAGAGTGTCTTATAGACACAAAAGATGCTAAAAAAGCATCTGAGTTGAATAGATATTTTATTGGATACATGGAAAATATATTCATCTGAATTGATTGTATATAAAAAATGAATTAAAAATAAAGTGAAATAACTTTATAAACTGTTTGCGTTTAAGTTGTTTTCAACCAAACAAAATATTTGCAAACTCAAATAAAATACTTCAATCCATATTAAAGGATTACCTGAAACTATTTAACTCGTTGTGAGGTTTTATGGATAATATTATAAAGAGGAAGAAAAATTACTCGTGTAATATATTAGCAATGTATGAACGATTAGTTCTGCAGTCGTCAATGTATATAACCTTAGAACGTTTCATAATTATAAACGAACATATTAATATAAATACTGAAATTGTTAAAAGTTTGTTTGGAAAAAGAACTTAAGCAAACATGGAAAAATGATTTATTTGACACATTTTTAGTATTTGAATTGCAAGTAGATTAGTATACACAATACACGTATGTACTTCAAAAATAAATAAGCAGATTTCCTGTTTCAAAAATGACAATTACAAGTATCGAGTGTGTTGCGTCAGTGCACACCATGTATTCATGCCGATTGTGTATATATTGTATAAAGATAAAATATTTAATTACCGGGGTACGCCGCCGGTGTTATAATATACACCGCCGAAATCCCCATTATCGCGGGAAGTATATGTGTGCCACACTTGCTTAATCACGATCCATCTGCAACCCAGTTCCATGCCAATGCCGACCCATCGTCTCCAGGTGCCCAATTATCTGCGTGAGTCGTAATACTTAGTTTGTCATATTTTGTAAATAATTATTGTCCCTATGTATCATTGTACCACCTCCTTTTAAGTTAAGTACACTAACATTAGTCTTAAGATTCTATGTATATGCACATTGGCGATATATAGCAACCCAATAATAACAACACCGTTATGTGCTAAATTTAAATTGGTTTTTTATTGTACGTTTCATTCTCGATTTTTACCATCACCATCCTTAATTATTCTCGCATGGCCTTAATCCTCGTAATACAGCGGAGGAAAGGTACGCATCAAAGTCTGTTTTCTAAATGGTAGAATGGATAACTAAGAAGATGGTGATATTAACTAATGGTAATTTCATCATACGTATTCCGTAATAAACTACAGTTATAATTTAACTCAATCCATATGATGTTCCAAAACATAAATAAATATTTTGAAGAAACCAGTAAACCTTATTATATTTAATTACTATATTTTTTAATTTTTACAATATTATGATTATTTTGTGAGTACAATCTATAATTTTAAAAAAAACTCGTTTACGTACCAATACATGTATTATCTGTAAACATTGTAGATACATATTAAATAAAAACGTCAATACAAATGTTATTTATATATTAAATACATACATTTAACTGCATGTGTATTTTAGTACTTAAATAATGTGACTAATCATTAATTAATCATTAGTAAAAAGGAATTTTTCCAATTTTTAGTTATTTATAAAAATTATAAATTTTGTGTTATTTTAGGTGTAACAAAATGAAAGAGAATAGAGATTAAGATGGCTCGGGATATGTATTAAGGAGGGAAGAGACTGGGTCAGTAAGATTAGTAAGGGAAATGCATGTTGTTGGTAAGAGGGGGAGAGGAAGACCGAAAAGAGATGGGGGGGATGTGATGGTGAGTGATATGAGGAAGGTGGGAGTAAGTGAAGAAGATGCGGGAGATAGAGTTAAGTGGAAGTGTAGGACCATGGTGGCTGACCCCAAATAGTTTGGAGAAAAGGCGAAGGAGAAGAAGAAGAAGATTATATGTATGTTGAAATATAAACAACCCCAATAGGTACTCTAACAGCAAATATATACAACTGCAAATTACTAGGTACAAATTAATTTAAATACTTAATTTTGTATTTTTTGTTTATATAATACTTTTAAATTAATTATTAATTATGTTTGCTTAAAGTTCCAATCATACTTTTTTCTTTCAAAGTTAATTTAAATAATGAGTTATGACATTTTAATAATTACATTAAGTCATGAAACCATAACTGTTAATTTAAATAGGTACCTATTAATACAATATCTTAAATGATAAAATTTACATTTAGGATAATTAATAAAAATAAGTAATGTAGGTACTTTTAGAATGGAAAATATTGTTTTATTCATGCGGATAAGTATGTGTTTCTTTAATTTTTATATTTATTTTTTTTTTCAAATTAATATTTTTTTCTGTCCTAAATGCTTAAACACAAATTTAAATAGTTGCATGTGTTGCTGTTAGAATCATGACATCCACAAATATGGGCAGTAAATACAATGATTCACACCCGGATATAATCTAAGGATATTTGTCAACAATAAACATATATAAACATTTTATGTACCACTAACACAATGTCACCCTTCTTCTCCGTAAATCGAAAACAAACCGCTGTTGGATGCACTCACATATGGTCTGGATTTTCTAAGGTCTCGGTTCGACTTTCTTTCAGCTACCTTATCTGCCTTGAGTACTAAAGTCATATCACTTGACGCCCGTGTTCTAGCAATCGAATTAACCTCTCCTTACACTCAATCGCCCTTCTCTTTCTCAGATGTGATTTCTTTGGTTCTCAATTCAATTCGTCCACCTCTTAACAATTTTCTCATCGATGAGCAATATGTGTTTCGGCCTGGTCGCTCAACGACTGCATGTATTCTTGTTTCCACCACCTATACTTATGATTCCTTTCATATGCATAGTCAAGTAGACATGATCTACATAGATTTTACTAAAGCGTTTGATAGAATTGATCACTCATTACTAATAATTGGTGGGTATGTAATATATATATATTTATTAAATATTATATAATAAGTGGGAAAAATTATTGAAAAGTTAATTCAAATATGCGTACTATAGTGTCTAACAATATATAAAAATCAGAATTCCAAAATATTTATTAGGAGCCAAAAAAAATGTAATGTTCTTGGAATGATTTTGGATTCCATTTATCTTTCTCCCAACCTTTTTACTACCATATAAACATCATTGTAGGCAAGGCCCTCAAAGTTTTGTTTTATTAAGCGCAATACGATAATATTTAGTTCCACCGTTTATTTCCACACACTTAATATTACTCTGATTCAATTTCATTCAATCAATGATCATATATCTTGTTTTATAGAGCCAATAATATAATTGCATTATAAAATTTTAAATAACGTCGAAAACTCCTAAATTCAATACGCCAAATATATATTTGATAAAGATATCATTTAATTCGCCTGGGAACGAATAATTAATACAATTAATATTTATTTATAATTTTATGTTTTATCAAATATAAATTATTCAGAAAAATCACTTACAAGCAATTTCACTTTTTAAAAAGCCTAGATTAACATTAATAAAACAATTATAATTATAAAATAGGGATGTGCTATATCTGAACAATTACAGTTTTTAATTAAAAAACAAAATATATAAGAAATAACTAATCTATTGATATTAAATATATTTTTTTTTAATGTAATTTTATTAATACATAGAAAGTTTAATATTTATAGTCACATAAGTTATAATGGCAGTTATTATTATAAAATAATTATATATACAGTGGAACGTCGATAACTCGAATCGGTTGGGGGCAAAAAAAAATTTGAGTTATCGAAAATATTTTTTTTTAAAACACAAAGACTTCATTTTATAACTTTATTTATTTACATATTTACTAATAAATGTATAATGTATGTATATGTATTGTATTAAAATTTTCTCTCAAAATCAGTCTCAGATTATTATTACGATTTTAGGTGGATTTTAATTGTTATTGCGGCTCTTAAAGTTTTAATGATTATTAAATTATATTTATTATAAATAGAGAACCTTTGAATTGTACACAATATTATTGATTAGGATATTATACAAAAAAAAAAAAAAACGTTTATTATTTGAAATAATAAATTATTTTATTTATTTATTTTTATTTTTTTCGATATGTTTATGCATTAAGTACTTATGTAATTTAAAAAAAAAATGTATTCTTCATCTTAATTCATACTCTTATTATGTAATGCATTAGGACTACTTTTAATTAAATGTATTGTATCAGTATATTAAGAAATTAATAATAATAATTGCAATTTATAACAATTGTTTACAAAATTAAATTTATATTAGTAAATACAATATAAGGTGAATTTTTGGTGTATGCTTTTTAAAATTAGAATAAGTAGGTAAACACTGATTTTAAAAATAACTTAAAATTTATGCATCAATTTCATAAATATTTCTAAAATTTATATAAGATTTATAAAAAATTGTTCAAGATATATTAAATTTATTGAAGTCAGAATAACAGTTGGTAGTGAAAGGATTAAATTTGTTGTAGTGTATTTTTCTTTCTTTAATAAATTAAAACAGTATTGCCTACAGAGCAATTCAGAATAATAATTATCTTTATACCAAAACTCCCACTCGACTCCTTCCCTAAAATTTAGTTCCAGAAGGAATAAAAATAAACATGATAATATCATTCATATTATATGGGACCAACGACTACATTGCCCGATCTAATTCATGATATCGTTATTAATTAATTCTAAAATACAGAAATTAAATAGGTATATTAACAAAATATTGTTTTTATATAACATGGGATATAAAAATTGGGTATGTTTATAATGTAATATTCAATTAAATATTAATTATTTATGAAAGATTACTTACGCCATACATCATTATGATCTAGATTAGCAAAAACAAAAAATTATTTATGTATAAGTGTAATATATTAAAATTATGTTAATAATAAT
>JAIPRL010011732.1:0-13078 GCA_025469235.1 Pemphigus obesinymphae
ATATAATTATATACTAATATGTCAAATATGTCATCTTCAACACAATAGTAATGGCGTGAATTAATAAAATAAATAAATAAATTACTTATTTTAAATCATTCATTCTTATATCGAACACTAAGTAATTTGAGGATTTTTTTTTTAAATATCACTGCAATGATATCTTAACTCTAAATTAAACCGTTAAAGAGCGTTAGCTATGCCAGATTTCCATTTATGAAACTTTTGCGACCCGTTCCCCTCTACACCTTCCATCTAAGCGATAACAGTCCATAGTATCTTAGTCCGTGGTCCACGATAAATCCCCAAAGATCGTGACTACGCTTATCAATAGTTTCCGTGTAAACCGCATGTACGCGCGATAAACACGCGTATATACGAGTTTACTAATATATTATATATTAGGTAATATTGTAAGTATATATATATATGTAATGTATATTGTATATTGTATAATGTTATATTATGTTTGACACTTAACTCAATTAAACTTCAAAATATATCGCGTTAAACTTTGCGAGCGTTTCCACACGTATTCAGAATATTATTCCTAACGAAACGCGTAACATTTAAAGAAAAAAAAAAATGCATTTATATACTATCTATTTAAAAAAAACAAAATAACAATACACAGCGTATTTATATTTTCATAGCTGGTATAATATTATAATGTATACAATTCATGAGATTACAGGTGTTTAGAGCAGATTGTACACTTGAAAATGTAGATATGGAAACGTATAAAAAGTCGACAGCCCATATGGTGTTTTTTTCGACAAATCGATAATAGTAAATCTAAACACATTGCGTCGGTACATTTTAAATATTAATAATATTTCTAATTAAAAACAAAAAAAAAAAAAAACCAAGAAAAACAAGTACTCTCCGAAAAAGTCTCCTTGGGGCTACCCTTGATAAGGCTCTGTCCGTTCGAAATATATTTGAAAAAAAAAAAATACATCTCGGAGACGACCGTCGTAATTTATTAATTATATTAGAATTTTATTTTATTTTCAAAGTTTAAAAAGCTCCAGCGTATACAACACGATTTATAAACA
The DNA here is from genome assembly GCA_025469235.1 of Pemphigus obesinymphae. Lineage (NCBI taxonomy): Eukaryota > Metazoa > Arthropoda > Insecta > Hemiptera > Aphididae > Pemphigus > Pemphigus obesinymphae. Next base: position 1,059 of record JAIPRL010011732.1, read on the forward strand.
AAAAGTAAATATTTTTTATATCTACGATGACGATACTATCAATACATCATATTGTCATGATAATGAATGATGATTAAACGTAGCAAATTAATAGAATATTTATATTATATTATATGGATTGTGTATAAAATGCGTGTTGAACATCTTGGGCCCGCGGGTTTTTTAATACTAAATATTATTTGATATGAACTCGAATTCGAACGACATATATAGGTACATTTGTCTAAATAATGTTTATGTTAAATTTTTCGAAAGAAAGTAAACACGATTTTATATTATTTACTATTATACCGATATGCACACAGCGAATTAAATGCACAAGAATGTAAATAAATATAGTTATGTAGTACGAAGGGCTCGTGTTCATTAATTAAACCAAAACTTTAATAAAATTTAGTCGTTAAAAAAAAAAAAAACCTTGAAATTTTTTTTTTTTTCTATACATATGTATATATTATTAGTAGTTATAATGTAGGATAAACTCTGCAGAATAAATTATTATGAGTCATCAAGGGCTATCACGAACTCATAAGAAATGTATTATTTTTATTTTATAATTTCGTATACTTTATGTGATCTCATCAATTCAGGTATCACACATTTGTAGGCATATTTAATATCAGCGGCGTACGCAAAGCGGGGCTAAGGGACTGAAGCCCCCCCCCCCCGCCTCCCATTGACAGTATAATTCTATTTTTTATATATTTCATATTATCAATAGGGGGTCTAAATATATTGACAACCAATCATTAATATAATACCACATTTACATGAATAATTTATATATTTTACTATCTTTAGGGGTAAAATTGCTTGGTTCACAGACAAAGGACTGTTAGTATAGTGTGGAGGAAGGGTTGCAGGGTCCGTGCACTAGTTTGGTAAAAATAAATAATACCTATTGAAAATATTCAATTTGAATTTTTAACTTTTCAAAAGGTTTACCCGTAAATGCATTTAATTGTGATATTTTTTAGAATATTTTGCATCACATGAAAAAAATGTTATCACTAAGCATCGATAGAAACGAGTGACAAACTGATTAAATTTTTAATTTTTTTTTTTTTTTTCTTTTCATATTCATACATTTTTCCTAATTTTGTAATCGTGATATAAAAAAACTGTACAGTAAACGGTGGTTTTATTTTTGAATTATTTTAAGATATTTATTTGAGAATTAAAAATATTTTAAGTTTAATATTTAGGCATGAGTATACCCGACAAAAAGGTTAACGGTCTTTGACAGAAATACTATATGAAAACAAACTACAGGATAAGTCATGAACATGAGGTTGTAAAATAAAATATTAATACATTGATTTGGTATACTTTTAAGTTTTAATTGAAATATTTTCTTTAAATTTTAAAACTGATTATTCCTTAGTTTGGTAAAAAATGAGAAAAGTACCTAAGAACCATAGCCTAGTAGTAATAATAATACAGTTTATTTAATTTTGATTTCTACAAAACTCCAATCTCATTTATAAAATAATTTGAACTAGTAAATACATTAAGTGGAGGCTGAAATATACGTTTAAATAATAATGTTATAAATGTATTAAAAAATACAAAAAAAAACACGTACTCTGTGATCATTTTAAAATGTTTAAAACCAACATTTTCGTATTTATGAGGAAATAGCCATTATTTTAACCCATATTTTTCATTATTTTTCGATGCGTTTTTAAAAAATGTTATGCAAAAAAATGGGTACGCATTAAAAAGTTAGATCATGACGTCAAGTCTTCTGGTCGATAAATTGCTCAAAGAAAAATATAAGACCAATTAATATCATAGTAAAACGATAAAATATTTTGCACCGCTTAGAATCTAAAATTTATAATTATTATATTCATTTTAGGGTATTATTATTAATTTTTCAAGTCATAAAACTCTATTTCCAATTATTATTGTTTAAAAAAAAGTTCTATCTACAAAAATGAAGTTTTGGTATTTAAGTTTTCAAAATTAATATTTGTTGATTCTTTTTCAGTACCCCTGATCCCTTCTCCGTAAATATGCCACTATATATATAGGTGTATACTGTACATATATACATTATAATATATATTTTTAACAGTATTCCATTATAACACTGAAAGAGCACCTTTTTTATTCTTTTATGCCTAATTTTGTGTCTACTGATTACTTATTTTTTTCAAGAGTCCACCCATTGAAAAATTCTGAGTACGCCACTGTAATTAATATTATGATTTTAAAAATCTAAATCTAAATATTATATTCTATAGCAAAATTCAGCACTCCTAAATTGAGATATCATTTAAGTTAAAAAAGTAATTAAAATTACTCAAGAGTATTATGTTATTATAATTCGTTCTCAAAGTATACCAAAATTCATCAAATCGTAAGATTAAGTCAAATCATAATATCCTGACCTCCTCATGTATATTCGTGTTTGTTAATTAAATCACTGACAAATATATCATAGAATCATTGAATAATTAACAAAATAAGTTTACTCTTTAATTTTATCAGAGAAAGCTCAAGACTATTCAGAGTTTACAGATTTAAGATAGTTAAATGATTAATGTTATTTTATTGATTTCACTGCATTTTAAAATGAATTCAATAATAGTGCATCGTCAGTTTTAACAATGTTTGAAATTTTGTATTAATCTCATCATTATAAATTAAAACTGTAAATACTATTTTCCTTACTTAAAAAGTAAGTATTTAATAAACTAATCATATTTCAAAGATAACCAACCCGACAAAGAAAAAAATTATTAAAAGTATATGTACCTAAACGTATAATTTTTAATAGATCCATATTCTAATCATATAATATAGTGGCAGTTGGTGAATTTTAATTAGGTTTTTTGTGTGCCCAATATTGAAAATCTAGAAATGGAATTTATAGATTCAAGAAATTTTAATTTGAAGAAATAAATGTATTAATTATTGATTTAAATAACAAACTGAAAAATAATTTCTTAATGATTATTACCAATAGTGGAAAATAGTACGGAATTTGGGAAATTGAATAAATACCATCCTGCAGATGCAACACTGTGTAAGGGCCTCCAAAATTGGTTTATAGAATTCTATATTTCCACAGGAAATATTATGTGCACCGAGGGCCGGACTGACGAAAAAAACAGTGAAATTCCCATTGTTTTTTCACGAGAACATTTTAGTGAAAACCCGTGAATGTGAAGCTAAAACGGACGAAACGGCCGAAAATCTCTTCGGTAAACAATTCGTTTTAAAAGTTTCGTGTCATTTATTCTATTTAGCACTCTATATACTGTACTTAACTTTTGTTCAAACGAAATTTCATATTGGACGTAAATATACGTATACTATTTGGACTTGAACTAATATTTGGACATAATGTGGTGTAAACCTGTCAGGTTTATATCCGGACGAAACCATGTACTTACGAATGTATAAAATTATAGGTATAAAATATTACGTCAAAATTTAAATGCCATTATAATACTGTTTGAATAATAAATATATCGACTTATTTTAACTTTGAGCTATATATATTATATTATTATTCATCTATAATCTATATGGAAGCGTTCAAGTATTACGTAAGCGCCTAGGGGGAGTGGGGGGGGTCTGTCGTATGCTGACATTTGCTGACAAGGGGGATGGGGGTCTTAGAACCATGCTGACGTCAGCAGTTATAAAAAAATTATAAAAATTTGTACAAAAAATAATTCAAAATATGTAAAAAACATAAAAACATTGAAAATATGTAACAAAATTTTTCATTTATTTTTAATTAATTCGCATAAAATTCGGAAAAAAATATTAACTATGTACCTAGGTATATATAGATAGGTACTCCACACAGAATGCGATGCTTAACTGTAACATGGTTCCGTGGTGGAACCAGTTATTGGCACGTGTAATCCATTAAGATAAACTATAATCATCGTCGTCGATGACGCGTGTAAGAATAATATTGATATCGGCATCGTTATCGGACGCATCGCCACATTTTTTTTTTTTTTTTTTTTTTTATTATTATTAAATAGAGGGGGGTTGTCAGACATATGCTGACGTAATTAAGTAGGGGAGGGGGTCTGACATTTGCTGACAATTGCTGACAATGGGGAGGGAGGGCCTAAAAAAGACAAAAATGTGCTGACGTAATTTTAATTGAACGCTCCCTATGTTATAATATTATATTATAATATTGGTATCAAAAAGTCAATACATTCAATACATATTTTATATTTATTTTTTTTTATATATATAAATTTAGTACACGCCGACTTTGTGACTGGAAAAAGTGTTCAGAATTTGTGTATAATCATTCGGGTAATGTATTCAAATAAAATAATAAAGTCGTATGTAATGTTCGATTCGAAATATATATTATATTCTGGATGTATTTTAATTTATATTCTTAATATAAAAATGGTTTTTTTTTTTTGCTGGTCAAGTAATCTGACGATTTTCCAAAATTTAATTAAGACGAATAATGTGAAATTATACATACCTATATACTCGAAAGTCCATTTGAATTCAGTTGAAAGGTAACATAAAATGTGAAACCAACTGCTTAACTATAAAGTTAATAATTATACTTTCATGTGGTTTAAAATTAACTCGTTCGTATTATTATTGGGGAGTAAGATAATGCAAATTATGAATTACTGCGTAAGTCTGTAATGAAATTACTATTGAAATAACGTGATGGTAATTTGATTATATTTTGATGAAAGTAACTTATTTGTAATTTAAAAAGAATTAAATCCCGTCTTCATATTCTTTACTTCTGTTGTATAATCCATCATATTATATTCCATATAAATATGATAAAATAACTATACTGAGTACTAAATTAAAAAAAAAAAAATACTAGGTATAATACTATTTTTTATAACAAAATATTAAATTTGTTCCAAAAAACGTATAAACATATTTTTATAATTCGTTCAGATGCGAGTAAATATATTGTCTTTAATAATTAAAAATCCTATGATTATAATATAATGTTTTCCATATGATTTCCATGAAAACACAACTAAATATATTTTTATCCCGAATTTCAAAGGTATGAATTGCATTATAATTGACTCACAATATAATCAAAAACCGATGCATATTGAGTTTATTAGTTCCATTAAATAAAATACATAGTTTCGCCATAAATAAATAAAAGTATTTTTTTTATGATGTAGATATTATATAGGTATGTAGAATAAAAAATGTTTAAAACCAACTGTTACTGAAATATTTGTTAGCTCTTTTATTATTTAACTGATTTTTTTCTCATAAAAATAATAATTATACCTTTATGAACATAATATTTTATTATTTATTGCCAAACATTTTTTTTTACTGATACTTTGAGTACATTCTATTGAAAATCATCAAAATTTTTAATACCTTGAAACGTATTTTTACTTTTTATTCTTTAATAATATATAGGTTTGCTTAAGTTTAAACCTTTCAAAAATAATCACATTTATATTTAAATACTTTTTGTGTATTTCTAAAATTAATTTTCTTAGAAGTATATTTAGAAAATATTTTGAATAATTTTTTATATAATATGAATTTTATCATTTAAATACATTCCACGGGCTTATAAAAAAAAAATAGTTCCGTATAATATTAATAGATACATTTTTCAGGAGAGCGCGATTTTTCGTTTTTTGATCACAAAAATTGCAATATCTCAGCAACAATCGTTCCGATTGAGCCAAAATAAAAATGTATTTGCTACTTTTGTTCAAAATAAAATAGTTCACGTAGAACTATTTATTCTTAAGAATTAAAAAAAAAACTAGGCATATGTAAAACTATTTTATTCAAAAATAAGACAACTCTACGCGTACTAACACTATTTTATTCTTGAGAACAGTAAAGTTTTTCGCCGCATAGAACTATTGTATTTTAACGATATATAGACAACAGTATATTATGTTGTATAGTTATCATCAAGAGTTAAAACTATTATATTCTGACTAATTTAGGGTGACCATAGGTCCCGTTTAAAACTGGATCGACTCGTTTTTTTTTTTAAGTAGGTCCTGTTTATTTCACATTTTTTTTTTTCAAATAGATCCAAAGAAATTGGAATGATCATCATTTTTTTTTTCTTTTACTAGACTTTTATAAATATTAAAATTGTAGATACACCAAAAAAATCAAAATAAATTTGTCATATTTTTATAATTTGTGGAAGAATAACTTTCTTCTTTTTTTTTTTTTGTTTATTTGTCGTTTTTTAAAGCAATTTTTCGATTTTTGTGGAAAATGTACGCGAAGTTTTTATTCATTTAATTTGTAAAATTTAATTAAAATGTTGATACAAATACCATTGGGGGGATGGGAGGAGATATGTCTTATTTTATAATTTTTTTAATACGGTCACCCTTACACTAGTTGTGCAAGTATATAAGTCATATTAAAACGTATGGCCGATTAAAAACCGAGCGAAAATTTGATATAAAATAAAAAATCTACAAAAAATAGGTTTTTTTTTTTTTTAATTGACAATTAGAACTCGTTCATTTTAATCCCGCGCAGTGGCAGTTGGTGGGTGTTTTGAGTAGTAAGGCAAAAAATGTGTGAATATTAAGTAAATGTATATATAATATCATATTAGATAATAAAATATTTTCTTTTTAATTATATAGTGGGTATAATATGTATTAAAAGAAAATGCAAAAAATCACATTAAAATACATTGGGATTTGAACCCGAAACATCGCTCATCATATGAATGTCGCCCATAGATTACTGGAAACATTGATTTGAACGCTGTAAAATTACAAATCATGTCGTTACTGCAAAAATCAATTAACTGAATTATCGGTAAACTATAATTATATTCGAAATTAATTTGTTAAAAATAATATGAATATTATATTATAGAATACCTAAGTAATGTACCTACATTAAATAGTAATATTAAGTTTAATTTTTATTTTGAATGCCTCCAATATTTGAATACATTGGGGAACGATATTAAACCAATATTTATGTAGTATTTTGTCGTTTAGTATTAGAAATTACATGGAATAAAATGTATGCCACCTATGAAGAACATTTTTATCTGTAACCGAATATTTCTATCTCAGCCCGCCATTTTATATTATTTTTTTCTACTGAGCAACGGAAATTTTAAATGTTTTGCCTCTCGGGCTTTCTCGGGGCTACTAGCTTCACTGTGGCCACGACAATATTCGTCATCAAGCCGAACCACTACCGCTCTGCCGTGTCAACGATACAGTATACTATACTCACAGAAAATAGATTATAGTCGTATACCACAGATTAAATGAAACCAGATTGTGCACTCGGGCTTAGAATAATAGAATCGTAAATAAGATGCTGTGATTGGGTGCCCACTAAGTGGCGTATCCAGTTACAATAAATAAATTTATTGTACGCTTCATTTACATTATGTTTGCTACACTGACCGCTCACCTAATTTAATCTATAAACTTTAAACGCACTGAACTGTATACATGGAACGCGCATAGGACCGTGCAAAAGTTGTCCTCTTCAGGACGGCGCCATATTGATTCCGTTTCATGGAGTAAACAATAATTATCATGGAAAATATTTTACCGGTTTTATTTAAAAATTGTATAGTTACTAAAATCATATTTATTTAACTTTTGTAAATTTAATTATTGAAAATTAATTAATAAATTTACTTATTATGTAATCAATTATTTGTTCTTCTCTTATCACTAAACTGAATACAGTTTTATGGTACTTACTATTTAATGTGTTATTCACAATATTATAATATATATTGCATATCATTTACAAAGATATGTGTGATTACGACACTGAACTGAACATAACCAGACTTCTAAAGGTTGGTTAGATTTAACCAAGATTGGTTTATAAGGGGTAATGAGGTCGGTAAAAATGTTCACTGAACCTCCATCTACCTCTCAGTACACCAAAAACCTTTTTAATTGTATTATGCACAAAGCAATGGTTGAAATAAAAATGAAAATTAAAGGCACAAGTACACACTACACATTATACAACACACATTTTTTGCATACAAATACATACATTTTGAGTGAAAGAGTATATTTTCGCCAAAAAATCAATACTTTTGTATATTAAGTACTTGAAAATTTATCAATAAAAATTATCTAGATAAATTTACTTAGATAGGTGACATTTTTATTTAATATAAATTGTTTATAGATAATTATTTAGATAACTTATTTATCTAGATAAGATAAAAGCTAAGTAAATAGTTATCTAGATAATTTATCTAGATAAGTCCCAACACTGATTATTTACCATACCCAACTCTGCATGTCTATGGGCTATGAGTATTCTGTGATTTTATTTTGGCATTCACAATTCACTCATGACCGTGTCTTGTGCCCTGAAATTTGTTTTGGTGTTTTTTTTAGAGTTTTTTAGTTATTTGTATATTTAATTTCATATTTATATTTATTTAATTGTTTTATTTAAATATGGTTAGAAAGTGCTGTGTACCTTGTTGTGGTCAGAAAAATACCAAAGGCTTAAGCATGTTCAAGTAAACAATACAATGTTTATTTATTTTTAAACATTATAATATAATAACAATAAAGATAATAATAATATTCATCTTCTATATTATCTAAAAAAAAATTTGTTTGTAATATAGCATCTATATAGGTAAGTATAATAATTAATAATAATTAAGTATTTTTTTACATCAAACAAAGAAGGAAATAAATAAAATATAATAATACATACAATTACATTTCAATAGTTCAGAGCAATTAATCATAGTATTTATTATTTATACAAGAGTTTATGTTTTAGTATTTGTACAAGAGTTATGTAAACTGTAAGTTGCATATATTTCTGATTTAACATTATTTAACCCTATGTTAGGCGCACGGGTGACAGTTTTTACCCAGTCTATTTTAAAATAAAATTACTCTAATCTAATGTCATTTAATAATAATTTAAAAAAATAAATGTAGATTATTTCTGTTTTTAATTAATTATTTAATGATATTTTAAAATTGTCACCCATGCGCCCATTCAAAAATAACAAAAATCTATGTGCCTGTATCTATATTAGTCTGTATGTAAAATAAATTTAGAATTCCTTTTGGTGATGTAAAAAGAGCTGAACAATGGATTAGTGCTATTGGCTTACTAAATATTGAACAAGGAAAAACATATTTTGTATGTCAACGTCATTTTTCTAACGGCGATTACAATCAAGAAGGAATTGATGTTAATGTAAAAAAGTTAAAGCCAATTGCTGTCCCCAATTTGTTTTTGCCGGTACTAAATAAAATAAAATTTAATATACATATACTTTTTGTTGACGTTTAAATTATATATTTATTTTAAGGATCATGACTTTACAGAAGATAATGTTGCTAAAAGCCACGTTGATTGTTCCGTGGGTACATCAATAGAACTTTTTAAAGAATCACCAATTGATTCTGAGGTAATTTTATTATATTAGTAACACAAAATATCATTTAATGAGTTAAATACATACATAAATATAAATACAAAATATAGGTTAGAAATATTATTTCTATATACCTATATTTATATTTATATACTTATTATTGAGTAAAATGCTAGTGAGAATTCTGTGGCAAGAATGGTAATGCCTGTATAAGATAGGGTAGGTATGTTCAGGGCAGTGAGAATAAGGTAGTAATCATATGGACGAGATCAAATGTACACCTATAATAAAATTTGTTTTTGTAGGCCCTATTTTTTAAAGTTTTTAATAATTTTTTAAGGAAAATAATTTAATGGAAGTTCATGAATATGACAAGAGTATAGTTGACACACCAACAAAATATAGAGGATTATAGTCACTTAATTCTGAGGTAATAAAGTTGGTGTATTTAATATAGTTCATTTAATTTTACAATTATTATTAACTTTTGTAGGTAAATAATTTAAACATTCAACTTTCTTGTACTTATTGCTATGAAATGCCAAATATTATCAAAGCTAGGCAATATTATGAAAAAAAATTAGCTGAAATTGTAGAGAAAGAAAAGCAATTACCAGCTTGTCGATGCAATAATATACCAGATTTGTCAATCAATAATAACGCTACAAGTAAGTTCCAAATAAATTATAAACTTATGATTAATATGAAATGAAATATTATTTTATTTATTTTATAGCTTCATTTAATACATACACACAAAATTTAACACCAAAATCTACAGCTCGACGTTCATTGTTTTTAGACCATTCTTATGAAACATCTCCGATAAAATGTAAAAAACTTATACGAAATACTTTTCAGTGAAAACATACGATTCAACTTAAAACTAAAAAAACAATAAAGAAATGTAAACGCCAAATATTAAAAATTAAAACAATTAAATTACTGCTTAGGGAACTTAAAACGAAATGTGATCTTCATGAAAAAGTTTCACTATATATTGAAGATAAATTTCCAATGGCTATGACTGAGATATTTAATCGTCTAAATAATAAGAGCAGCAGAAAAAGTTTCTCACCAGCATTAAGGGCATTTGCATTGACACTTAATTTTTATTCCCCGAAGGCCTACAATTTTGTAAGAAGTGAATTTGGTTCAATTTTACCTCATGCAACAACATTGAGATCATGGTATCATGAGATAAAAGTTGATGAAGGATTTACCAATGAATCATTTAAAGCTCTTAAAATTAAGTCCGATGAATATAAATATGTTGGTAAAAAATTATATTGTTCTTTAATGTTGGACGAGATGCATATAAAAAAACAATTGGACTGGGACGGTAAACATATCCATGGTTTTAGTAGTATTGGCAAAGATTCAATAGCAAAGGATCCCAAATTGAAAGCCGCCACACAAGTTCTGGTGATATTGGTGGTTGCTCTTGATGCATCTTGGAAAGTTCCAATAGCATACTTCCTTCACAAAGGTCTTAATGGACAAGACAAAGCAAACTTGGTACTAGAAGCTTTAAAACGACTTTTTGAAATTGGTAAAAATTAAATTATAAATTGTTTTTAATATATATTAATATTATTTACATACCTGTCTTTTCCCCCATAGATATTGAAGTACCATCTTTAACTTTTGATGGACCAAGAACTCATTTCATAATGGCTGACATTTTAGGAGCAGATTTGTCATCAAATGAAATGAAAACACATTTTCCACACCCAAGTGACTCTTCAAAGGCTATTCATTGTTTATTAGACCCTTGTCATGCACTAAAACTAATAAGAAATTCATGGAGTTCAATGAGGGTCATTTATAATAGTAAAAATGAAAAATTGATTGGACTTACATTGAAAAACTTGTTACACTTCAAGAATCTGAAGGACTTCATGCAGGTAACAAGCTAAAGAAAAAACACTTGGAATGGAAGCAGTCACCTATGAAAGTGAATATCGCTGCCCAAACACTAAGTTCCAGTGTTGCAGATGCAATTGACTTTTGTCGGAGCTTAAAAATGGAAGAATTTGAAAACAGCAATGCAACCACCAAGTTTATACGGATTATAGATCAATGGTTTGATATTTTGAATTCCAGAAATCCCCATGGCCATGGATCCAAGAGTTCTATAAAATGTTCAAATATTAGACAAATAAATAAATTTTTAAATGAAACAATATCATACATATCTACACTTACATGGGGACAAGGCCAAGGACTGATGATTGAACATCCCAAAAAAACGGGATTCCTGGGCATCATCATAACGTCTATGAGTATAATACAAATATTTAATGATGTGGTCGTTGAAAATCCTCAGCAGTTTAGATATTTACTGTCATATAAACTGTCTCAGGATCATCTAGAATTGTTTTTTAATGCAATAAGGGCACGAGGAGGTTGGTGTGTTAATCCAACACCAAAACATTTTAGTGCTGCATTTAAAAAATTATTGATGCATCATTGTATCAAGTCTTCAGGTGGCAATGTAGAAACTTTGGATGAAACATCAATTTTATTTACTACTCGGTCTCCAGTTACTAAGTACAATGATACATTGCCAAACATAGATACACTATCAATATCCAATGCACGAAAATTCAATGAGAGTACTGAAAATGAA